>JABFPN010002261.1:0-23278 GCA_022817305.1 Leptoteleia sp. ZL-2020
TCAATGACGAGTTTTGTACTATTCTATTCATAGCATTATTCTAGAATATTATTTAACCTTAAATAATATTGTAGGGATATTACACTAATATTATTTTATATTCTAAAAATATTTCTAAAATATTATTTTATATTAAATAATATTATTCCCTTATAGGGTCGTCATATATATTTAAACAATTAACGCTTACGGCATCGCATATTTCCATATGGAAAAACCAAATGCTTTTTTTCAGCAGGGCAAGGCCCGTAGTCACAGAGTTAGTGTAATTTTTTTTTTTTGTTGGGGTTATGGCTACAGATTAAGTACTTGTCTTTTGTAATAAAAATAAAACTTATGTTTTATGATCTACGGACCAGAAGTGGCATTACGCTCTCGCTTAAAACTCGTTTCATTCAAATCTCATTTCAATTTCGTTTCCATCTAATTTCAATCTCGTTTAAGTTTCGTTTCATTTGATTTAAATTTCGTTCCGATGTTTTGATTCACTCTCGCAAACGCAGTTTTACGGTTTTCTCACTCAAACAAAACTGAAACAAAATTTAAATGAGATAGAACGAAAATTGAACGAGATTGAAATTAGATGGAAGCGAAATTGAAATGAAATTTGAATGGAACGAGATTTAAGCGAGAGCGTAATACCGCTCCTGGCACTATAACTTACTTCACATTTATTATGAAAATGATGCATTCTGTTTTGTAAATCATCCTTTACCAATTTTTTTTTTTTGCGTAGATGGGACGGAAGATTAAATTTGTTGTCGTTTCCAACGTAGTGGCAACATTGACGGTGGTGGCAGTTGTGCGCAAACTGCAAAGTAATGGGCGCGAAACAACTCTGTACTGAATGAGTTAGTTGCGGCGCTCGAAGCGACCCCGAACGAAGCGAGGCAAGTAATGTTGTACTGGTTGAGGTACGCGACGTACGCGACAGTACGCGAGCCTTCATGTCGGACGGTCTCTGTGTACGCAGCAGCGCTAGGGAAACTCCCGCAATAACGATGCGAGCAACGAGTTGGACGAGTACGCCCGACATAAAAGCTTTGATAAGATAACCTTCGCCTGTGACGATAATGTAAAATCGAAAAAGGTGTCCCGCCGACTGAAACCATCATCTCTCTGTTTGACTTTGTCCCCCTCTCTGTCGCACATGCCCATTTGACATTACACTTGTTTTGAAGTGACGTCTTATCTGTCGTTGTATATAATTAATAATTTATATATAGACATTTTATTTATGGCCGACGCGCGAAAAAGCGAGTACGTAAACCCGGCTTGAACAATGACAAGTGGACATAGCGCGAATGACCACTCATTCGCTATTCGTCAGGAAATTCAACGATTCGAGAGTGTGCACCCGTCGATCTACGCTATTTACGATCTGATTGACGAGATATCCGATTCTCACGTAGCCAAACAAATCCGGGAACACGTCGTTGCAATCGAAGGTGAAATCATATCGTTGCTCATCTCTCCTTTTCTATATTCTATGTCATTCTCCTTTCTCTTACTTTTAGTTGTATATACATTTAATAATAACTTTGTTATTTTAACACATCCTTTTCCCAGTTCCATTATTAAGAGAGAGAGAGAGAGAGAGAGAGAAATAAAATTTTATTTATTAAAAAATCATTTCTCAATGTGTTACAATTTATAAATATTGCTTTTGCACAAGTTGGCATTGATTTATCACAACCTGTCAAATATTTTATCACAAGATATTTCTCAGTCTATTGTTGTGAAATTAATTCTTTCAAAATTTCATTAAATCTTTATCTTAGTTTCTTCCTATCATCATTAATATGCAAAAATATTTTCTACTTGAACAAGATTCTGTAAATTGTTTCAATCTTACTAAAACTATATGAATGTATATATATATATTGGACATTTTTGGCATCAAAAAAATGTATTACAAAATGTAATAAAAGAAATCAGGATAATGACTTCAATATTTGCATGCATATATATTAAAAGTTTAAAATTCTACCGTGTTTGCGTTGATGATCAAAAGTATATTGTATTTTTCAAACAAGTATTTGAATTCATATTTCAATGATATTTTGATGTCTTATTATTGATTATCCATATGTAATGAGAGCATCATTCATTTGTATACTGATCATGTGAATATAGTTGTAATCAAATTGCTATTAAACACATTTCTAATAATTTTTATATAATTGCTCCTCTATTTTATTTTCATGATTTTTGGCTAACAATAAGTAATGCATGAAATAAATGTAAAAGTTATACTACAATATTATTTAATTAATTTAATCACATAATAAGTCAATTGCATTAAATTCAAATAAATCATTAATGCTGTACGCTACAATCAATAATACCTGATTAATTACTAAAAGATTTAATTTATCACTTTTGTTTGTAATTAATTAATTAATTATATAAAATTATTATAATAGCCATTAAATGCTTCTCATTAGGATTATTGAAAATAAAAATTAAAAATAAACAAAGTATTGCTGTAGAGTTAAATATAATAATTAAATATTAGTTTAGTCATTTCAAGTTTAAATTTAAAAGTTATTTTCCAAATTAACTTTATTATTAATAAAACGCTTATTTTCATATGAGCTTGAGCAATGAAACTCAATGCCAGTACTAGTCTTGTTTTTTTCTTCTTTTTTAATAAGATATCAATCAGATATTCAGTTTCAAAAAAATTTAATGTAATTTATTTTATCATTGGGAAATATTAATTAATTTAGTAAGTAGTATATTATTACTGATTTAAAATACAAATATAAGATCTGTTTTGCGCACGCGCGTTTGTGTGTGTACTTGCGCGCATGGTTTTAATTAAATATATACATACATACACACATACATATATATATATATATTTATTATGTTTCATTAATGCATATTTTACCTACAGTTCTAATTATTTAAAATAACTAATTATATAAACTTATCACGAATAATGATTATCAATATAATTTATCATCATAAATTGTAATAACATTTTTAATTAATTTTATATTACGGTTAACATTACTATTTTATAGTGATTTTCCATTAAATTGTTTTAACATTCTTGCAGTTATAATATCATTTATTATTAAAGAAATGTTTGATTTGTTTTTTTAGACTCCTTTGTTAATAGTCATGAATGGACTCTGGCTAGAGATGTTCCTGAACTTCACCTGGGTATCGTCGGATCATCAGATTCAGGAAAATCTGCATTGGTTCATAGATACCTGACTGGCTCTTTTATGCATGAAGAATCTCCTGAAGGTGGAAGATTTAAAAAGGAAATTTTCATACATGATCAAAGCTATTTACTTTTAATCCGCGATGAAGGATCAATACCGGAGGCTCAGGTTAATATAGTAATTAATCAAAATTTTCACAATTATAAATTACAAATATAAATCAAAATCTGCAGAATAGAATATAATATTATATAACTATTATATTAATATATTATACTCAAAACTATTTTAAACATTTAGCATTTGCCAAAAGAAATGTGATATTATATATTATATTTATTATTATTATTATTATTATTATTTTTCCATTGTCATATTACTTTAAACAGACCGCATATACAGTACTTGAATGAATGATAAAATTAAATAATCTAGAAATGGATAATGAAATATCAGAAAAAAAACTGAGCAAGACAGAGCAATGTGATACGGTATTTTTTTTTGTCATTCAATCACTTAACCATTCTTGAATGGTTTTCGTCCTTAACAGAATATTTTATTTAAATAACAATCAGCATATTAAAATATTGATTGAATAAAATACGCGCAATAACTTTAAATTCATTCAAGTTGATCTTTTATCAAATTGCAAACAATTACATAGCATAAAAATATTTGTTGCGTTTTATTATAATTGATAAACAATTTTATTTCTTTAAATCTGATCAAATTGTTTCATATCAATAACTACTAACTTGTTATGCCAACAGTTGTCTTTGTGAAATTCTTCCAGTGACAAGCATGGGGTTTTCTCAGAAATACAAAAATAGAAATGCCCCTTAACAGCAATCCCAATACAATTATAGCTTGCATAAGGACATGACTGTCTTGATTTCGTGAATCCTTGAATCATTTAGAAGAGCATTTAAAATTCAAAGGAAACTGCGAAATAAAAATAACGATTGTGCAACAATCACTGACATACTGATTGTCCATAGAAATCATTTCTAAAGCATTATTCTGTAGCGGAAAATGTCTTATATAACCGCGCTGCCCAATAGAACCTACCTTTTTTAATTACCCAAAGCCACCAACGAAAAAATTATTGATTGTGCAATATTTAATTATTTTGCTGTAAATGAGAGTTGCGCGCGTATACGTCCATGTAGTAGGACGCGGCGAAGCACACTTAATAAAAGATGCGATCATTTATTCATTCATTCATTCATTCATTCATTAAACGTGAACACGTTTGCAAGAGCGAGTGTTTAAATTTGTATTCTTTATAGTTTTCCGCTTGGATAGACGCCGTGCTCCTGGTCTTTAGTCTAGAAAGCGAAGAGAGCTTCTCTGTGGTGTGCAATTATTATAGCAAGATGTGCACGTATCGTAACATGAGTGACGTGCCAAAAATTTTGGTTGGAGTGCAAGATTCGATCAATGATGGCAATCCTCGAGCTGTCAAAGATATCCGGGCCAAAAAGCTTGCTTGTGATTTGAGGTGTCCTTATTATGAAACTTGTGCCATTTATGGCCTGAATGTAGAACGAGTGTTTCAGGACAGTATGTATACCTTCATTCCACTTCAATCTTAACTACAATTTAAACGATTAATTACAATTATAGCTTAAACGATTGTAAGATGATTGCGCTTTATTTCATTTTACATAAAATAGTACCATTTTTGGTACAAATATTATACTTTTAATATTAATATCTACTATTTAATGTCTTTCACGAAACTAAAATAAATTATCAAGCTGCAAATAGAATTCCTTCAAAAAATATTGCATACTTATTTAAACAAGTAACAACTGTCCTTAATGATACAATACAAATGTTGTATAAATGTGCTTGAAAAGTAAATATGTATATTTAAATATAGAGAATGCTTTAAATTATACTGATAGATAATTAAATCTATTCACTACAAAATTAATAGCCTTCAATCTACGAATTATTTGTAGAAACATGATAAATATTTATAGCATTACATTTTCATTACATTTTATAGAATCTAAAACTGGTTAAAAAATATGAAGATGTTTTTAAAAATTTTGTAACTAAAGTTAAGTCTGGTTAAAACAAATTTTATCACTACCCACGAATTTATTTGAATCAACGATAGATAACCAAGTCACTTAAAATGCTAATAAATCAATATAGATAATTTCTCCTTTGAAATGTTTAAATTGTAAAAAAAAAAAATTTTGAATATTTGAAAATTATATTTTTAATTTCCGTATATTATTAAAAATACGTTGAATTTCAATTTTAAATAATATACAAGAATAATTTAACCATACATAATTTATCATTTTTTGGATACAGTTAATCATATGAATTTACTATGAAATATATAATATTGTATTTTTGATAAGTAATTTTTGTTGCATAATAGATCAATTTTCAATTATAGTGACCCATAATAATAAGTATTAGTTATTATCTTGAATGATGTAGATATTGAAATGAAATAATGAGCAAACAATTAATTCGCTTTATTGTTTGTTTCAATAATAGTATGCCAAAAGGTAATTCACAAAGTATGTGTCAAAAGTTCACGAAACAATGGTCAACATGCGGCAGGAAACGACTCAAAATACTCGGCATCTGTGATATCGGTCAACTCGCAGCCGCATGCCAAAGAAGATATTGGCGTTAGTCCCATGAAAATGAATGTAAAGAAAATAATTAAGATAATTAGATTATTCATTTATTTCCAGTAAAATTTTCATACAACAAAAAACGTACAGCCCAACTATATATATATATATATATATATATATGTATCAATACTTGTATACAGATGTAAATGTATGTATAGTTATTAATAGTAGTAATTTTATGTTTACTATGAATAAGTAGTTGAGTTAATTTTACTGTTTCTTATAACAATAAAATAGTAGAGATATGATACAAATTTTATGTTTACAGTCACCTGAAAAAAGTGATAACGTGAATCGAACATCACACGATAATGCTCATAACGAAGCACCAGTGAGTGATAGCTTTCACTATCTTCAAAATCAACATGGAGAATTTCGTCCAGCTTTATTGACGCCTACTACGGTTAGGTAAATACATCGCGAAGGTTGTTTATTTTAGCATTTAACAGTTGAATGATTTCGTCAAATTCAATCGTCTCGACTTTACAGGAAATTTCGTAGGAAATCAAATTTATTTACGCCATCAAAGAAAGAGAAATACGTGGGTGAAATGGGCGTTGGACGAGTGATACCAGTAAAACAAGGCTACTTATTCAAGCGCAGCAGCAAGTCTCTCAAAGAGTGGAAAAAAAAATATGTGACGCTGCTGGAAGATGGTCGATTAACATATCATTCCAGTTTACATGTCAGTATTATATAAATTGTTTATTAATGTTTTATGAAAATAATCATTTTAAATTTATATTCTTTTCTCAAATAGTATAAAATGTTTTTGTTCCTTCCATAGAAATTTAATTCACGAAATTAATGAAATAAATAATACAAACTCAATTTGCAATTACTTTTTAGGACTATATGAATGACACTAGTGGTAAAGAAATTCTTTTACAATATGTAACGGTAAAGGCGCCCGGAAAAACACCAAAAGGTTCAAAAACATCCTCCCATCATGGTTGGTCAACAAATAATCATTTTATTAATTTTTCATGTTCGTTTCTTTTTATTATGTGCTTAAAAATAAATTCATATATATTTTCCGATGTCTAAATTTTATATAAAAGATCAAGTTCAAAATTTGTTTATTTTCTCTTAAGAATTTAATGAAAATACTATATAAAATTCTTATGTCATCACTTTTCATAGAAGGATCTTTCGAGTTTTCCATAATATCCTTGGAAAACAAAACATGGCACTTTGAAGCCACCAGTCTTGAAGATCGTGATAGCTGGATCGCTGCAATTGAACAGCAAATATTTTCTAGTTTGCAACATAGCGATGGTGAAAAGAGAAATGAAACAGATGCATTCAAAATACACTGTATAAAAAATAAAGTCCCTGGAAATGATAGCTGCATCGATTGTGGTGCACCTAGTATGTTTTTCATTTAATACACTTTACGGGAACATTTCACTAAATTAAATTTCAAGTTTGAGGATTATCTGCGTTAATTAATTCTTTAAAAGAATTTAATTCATAATTTTGTTATTTAATGATGTAATATTTTTGCCAGATCCACACTGGGCAAGCTTGAATTTGGGAGTGTTGATGTGCATCGAGTGTTCTGGCATACACAGAAACTTGGGTTCTCACATCTCAAAAGTTCGATCTTTAGATTTAGACGATTGGTCGTAAGTAAAGTATAAATTTATTTAAACAAAACTAATTCGTACTTACAAATATCAAACAGGATGTAATATTTCGTTCATAAGCAAAACGAAATTTAGGAAAATTTGTGGAAATGAATAAACTACATATATACATAATATATGTCGAAGTATTTTCATTATGATTTTATTTTATTTACACTTTTTTGTAATTTCTAGAGCCGGACAGTTGAGTGTGATGCTGGCATTGGGAAACAACACGGTAAACAGTGTGTGGGAGTACAACCTGAACGGAAAGCAAAAGCCTACTCCAGAATCACAAAGGGAGGAAAAAGAGCAGTGGATAAGATGGAAATACGAGGACAAGGCCTTTTTGAAGCCAATAAACCCACAGTTTTCTTTTGAAAAAGTGCTCATTGATGCAATTTATCGGTGAGATGAAGGAATTGATACATTGAAACATAAATTTTAATAACGTTAAGCAAATGAAATCTTATTAATCGATGCATTAATTTGTGAAACAGGAACGATATGCGAATGTTCGTGTTATGTTTGGCGCGCTTTACAAACGAGAATGTTAATTGCACAGTAAGCAATGAAGATTTACGGTCGCCGCTTCACTTGGCTTGTGCTACGGGCAATTTAGCTATGGCTCAACTGTTGATTTGGGTATAATTTTTTATATTACATATTGACCATCTAGTTTAACTTGTTACTTGTTAAATTGATACATTTCCTCCCATTTGTCAAAGTTCCGCAGCAATATTCAGTTATTGGCCGGATTCTGCAGTTTTACCGTAAACTGACCAAAAATTAATGATTCCAGGCATGCAATAGCTAATTACTTAGCCCCTTCTTTATTTGGTTGCTATGGTAAAAGCAAAGCAATGTCTGTCTTCATTAATAACAAAATAATCAAGTGTTTTGTTTTGGTTTTTGAAGTCGCGAGAATAAATTTACATGTTTACATTTTATATTTAAATACGAAAATGTATTTTATTTTGTCTTTTTGTCAAAATAAAATATTCTTAAATTATTCTTATTTAATTTAAATTTTATTTTATTAAATAAATAACATGTTAAGTTGTTTGCCAATCGATTTTAGAACACATGACCTTTCATTCTTGAAATGAATTTGCTTTTCCCAATAACAACTGCAACTTCACGTTGAGCTTTGCTTTTAAAGAATGGAAAGAAATTATTTCTAATCTAAATTAATTCATTAATATTAAATTAAATGAGTATAAATTGCAGCGTTCACGAAGATACAACCATAAATCAATTTAAAAAAACCGAAGAAATTAATTCCATACTCCAATTTCAGCACAAGGCTAATCCTCATAATTTGGATCACGAAGGTCGAACCTGTATATCGTACGTGCATGCGTTGGAGCGAACGTTTAATAATACGCGCGATTCCACGGAGATTCAGAAACTACTCGAGGTTCTCGAGCAAGCAAGCGTTTCCATGATGGACGACTCAGAGACGGCGCAGTATTAAGCTTGAATGTTGTATAATAGTTCGAGGACGTTACAGATGAATGAAGAACGCAAATCGTTTATCAAAACAATATCTATTGCCATTACATACGTTAATCTCTTTAATTAGTTATTTACGCACTATCAAATTCTAAATACCTAATTCAAAGTTAAGTTCGGTAAGCAATCAGTTTGTATTGATTAACGATATTCCGTTCTAATTACTTATAAGCTGTCATATAACAATTGTTGTTATTGTTATTACAAATACTATTGCACTATTTCCCCATCAGTGATCTTGAGCTATCCCGATTGACACATTGTACTTACGACGATGAATCTCAAAAACAAGTCCGATGCATTAACTTAATTTAGTGTTAATTACCGATTTTTTTTATTTTTTTTTTAATTGCGGGAGTTTGTTTATTTTTTTTAACAAAATCTCAATTATGATGAATCAATATCGTAAAAATTTCTTTCTTGAAATTTTGGCGATGTCACTGAATTTATTGAGGATTTTATTCTTCATAAAATTGATTAGTCGATTGCATGGAAGTATAAACACAAATGAAGAAGTACAAAAAAAGTCACATATTTACACAATTATATATGTATATATATATGTGTGTGTATGTATGTGTGTGTATATATATATCTACATGTAAAACGCTGTATTTAAGGTCTCGCCACATTTTTGGATATCTTGATATATATTTTCAAACATCTAAAATTCAAATATCTTTTAAATTTCAGAAAGAAAATTCAAAGTTGATTTGAATTTAAGCTTTAATAGCTTGTTGCATTTGATAATAATTTAATCAAATGCAACAATTATTCCTGAATGCAACACGTTTAGATACAAAATATGTCCCCGAATACAACGTTAAACATACTTATATATATATGTACATATGTAATATTTAAATTAAATGCGCTGCAAATTACCACCTTAATGAACTTGTATTTGTTCCACTTGTGATTTGTTGATTAATCTAAGGAAAGTGACATTAAGGACAGCGTTCGATTTGAAACAGTTTATCAAATTAAATGAAATTTTCTCGTTGTTTTCTATTTTTCGAATACGTTGTCGTGAATTTTTTAAATCGAAACATTTTATATATTGAATAATGATATAAATTTACCCACTAATGAGATTTGTATATTTTAAAGTAATCAGTATTTTATAGAACGATGTAAGAGCAATGAACTATACAAAGTCGACTGAATAAGATGAAAATAATTTGTTTGTCAAATTGTTTTAAGGGAAATTCCATTTTACGTTTCTTTGCAAAATTTTTTATCGCTTTGTTATTGATAATTTTAATAATTTGAGCTGTTACAAATCGTTAAAAAGAAAGAATTGTATATGAAGCGAGGAAACGTACACGAAATTAATAAATACATAAATGATAATTTATTTACAAAATAATGTACAAGATTATTTGTTCATCTTCATATGTAGAAGCAAGAACCTTGTCACGCACTACAGTAGGGGTATTTGCCAGTAGTGGGTACGAAAAAATCACCGAAACTTGGGTACTTTGGCGTGTCCAAACCAACAACTGTGCAGATCTTAAAGGTACATGCTTGTATTGGAATAAAGTTTGTATCATTTAAGCGTCCCACATTCTTCTGAAAAGGATGAGCCCACATATGACACTTCTCAATAGCCGCAACCATGTACATAGCAGCTCGTTCGTGACTGCAGACCGCTAAATTGTACAGTACTGTCAAAAACAAATTAACTTTTACATCTTAAAATTTTAAAATCTTCTATTCCTTTTCATTATTATGCAAGGGATCCCAAAATAGATTCAAACCATTCAATTGTCTTAAACATAAAACATGTTAGGTGCTTTTAAGATCTTCCTCGATAAAATAGTCATTAAATAAATTTAAAAAATGATACATTGAACACATTCATGTTAACAGAAAAAGGAGCATTTTTAATCATGAAAGAACAACCGTTCTTAGTTGGTATATTAATTCCATGTTCGTAAACTTTTTTTCTTCTTGATATAATATTTATAAAGCAAAGTAAAATTTAAATGTTATTTATAATGTATATTCTATACATATATTATTTATAAATATATATAGTTTGTAACTGTTTTGGAATACTTTGTATATTAAAACTTGTAATTTACTGTAGCTGAAGCAAAATGTTATAGTGTAGAATTAAATATTTAAAACTGCTGCTAAAAGCTTGTAATCAAAGCTTCACTATATTAACAAAAAAAATTAAATTTCAATTACAATTAATAAAAAAAATATTTAACTAAAATTTATTTGTACACAGAGAAAAATAGTATCGTAATTCTTCACTTTAAACATTCATGTATGAAAATTTATTTTATAGTCAGATGAAATAATAATTTTGATAATTACACCTAAAAAATATGACAGACAATATTACTATTTGTAAATTTTTTTCCTTAATCCGCGTCAATCTGAATAAATATTAGTGTTTTTAAAAGCAAAGACACCAATTTTAAATGTTATGATTAATTTATTAATTGTTCCTTTTAAGAATCGTAATTCTTATTGAAAAACTAAAATTTACCTAAAGTAGATTAGAAATAGTAATATTGTCACATTTTCCCATTATAGAATGCTTAAAAATGAAACACTGTTTACTATACTGTTATACATAACGCATAACAATGAATATAGAATGAGAGAATGCTAGGAAGTGCAGCAGTTTTTAATGTTTCATTTTTCTCTGTGTATGGTTTGAATAATTATATTTCTTACATTTACTATACAACTATACTCTTAGTAATAATCTTTGAAAAATCAATTTACTTTAAGCTACTGATACTTGGCTTGAAAGTTAATTTTAATTCAATCATAAAGGAGTATAATATATTAGTGCCCTGTAATTAATAGTATTTACAATTTATAGTCATTTTGGGAACGTTTAAAAGCGACTTGAGATCGGATCTCATTCCGTCCGTGATACATTTTGGCTGTTTGATTCCACCATTGAAGTAAAAGTCGACTTGACCGACACTGTCAGTCATTCCCAAACCCAGGAAAGGCCTTCCATCAGTATGCAGAACATCCACGAATTTAGCATCGTCAGAATGTAACCGCACTATTGGATGTTTGCCTTGAAAACCAGGTCGGGCTGGATCTAAAGCTGAATGTAATATTGAACACAATCAATTTAATATCAAGTTATAAATTAAATAATGTTTTCTAAAAAGTAATTCATACTATACATCATTCATTAATGTTAAATTAATGCTTTTATAAAGCTTGCTCAATTAATATTAGTAAAACAAAATTTTAAATTCCCAAAGGAACGTGATGGAATGAAAGTAGACATAAGATAAAAAAAAGTACATATTTTGAACATTAAAACGTACAGGAGCGTTCAATAACAAAAGAGCTCTTTTAACCATTTTAATAGAACGGTTACGTATACGGAGAAAAAAGATGTAATAAAAATCACAAAATTTGTTAGTAAGCTTTGTTCTTTACTAACACTAGATTATTAGAATATAAATATTAAACATTCCATTCCATTCACTCACCAACTGTTGAATAGTCACTGCATCATTGCTTAATAATTTTTCAATTTTTATTTTTTTTTCAAATATTTGTCCCGTGTACCAACAATGTTAGTAATTTTTATTATATCTTTTTTCTCCGTATCTCTAGGTAATGTTTACTTTAAATAAAATACTTATAAACTGACTAACTGAGTGGTTATTTCCAAATAGCATAGTTCTTTCAATCTACCATTGTCCTATTGGGGTATATATCCAAAAAATGGAAAGGCAATTGCGTCGATATAAATGTGCCTAATAGCTGTACGTTTCTGCGACATTTAAGGTGAAAAATGTCACTCGTTGGTCAACTCAAAATCAACAGTTAAAGAGAAATAGAATTTGTTTAAATTAGTTTTTACGTGCTGCAACTCATCTGAGAAAGCTATCTTTTTTTTTGTTGTTGGCCAACAAATGACATTTCACACCTTAAGAGAAACATTGTCCGGCATGGTTTTTTATCTGGGATAGAAATTTATTTAGGTGTGTATATATATATATATATATATATATAATATAGCAATGATGTTTATGGTACATTCAATTGTATCGTCAGTGAAATTAGATTACTGCGGTAGTTTGAAAATATTATTTATTACCGGTAATTCGAGCGATCCCATTTATACTTTTGCCAACGTAAGACATAATGTGAGCCCCTAAACTGTGACCTAATAAATGGAATGAAGATACTTTTGCTGAGTGATGGGTTATTAAATACCTTATCAGTCTGAAACATGAGAAATTTGGATGAAACTTTTGTACGGATTGAAATAAATATATAATAAAAACGATTGTACGCGGTAGTTAAACTTAAAATTTAGTTTCATTCACATAAAACTTCCACCTATATTTGCTTAATAAATGTAGTTATAAATTCATGGCAATTATTCTGAAAGACAATTTCCTTAATACCTTGAAATTTCAGCTGCGACAATTCTTATATTTGACAGAGTTTTTAAGTAACCATTTCTAGCCCCTTTTTTCCAGTCTACCAAAATGACATTTGCTGCAGTCTAAAAAAACAAATCATATGTTTAATTTTTGCAAAATTTAAATTTTGTAATTTTAATGCATTTATAATACCTTGGATAAAATTGCGTCCGTCATTTTTGAACACCATTTCATTCTTATATGACTTAGAAAACCATGAGTAATAACGAATGTAGGTTTCCTTGAATCATAACTACCTTTTACATCTATTCTTGGCCATGTTTGAATGGGGATGGCTGGTCCATATTTTCTGCAATTATCGGTATTATTTATAATAAAACTTTTAACCGTCTTTAATATAAATTATGAAACTCATTTTTTACCTGTTTGCTAAGTAAAACTTGGTATCTATTTGAGTAGGTGATGCAGGGGATAAGACTGGTCTTAATACAGAGTACCATGGATACTCTCTATAAAAGCATCCAAGTTGGTCATAACATTGTGACGTCACTGCTAATGGTTTGGAAAAAAGATGAATATTTTTTTACAATCCTTACCACGGAAATGAATAATTTTTCATTTACTGTAAAGTATACAAAACATAGTAACAACTTACAAGAAAAACTGCAAACACTTAACAAGAGTAACAAAAAAAGAGCCATATCTTTCCTTCGAGAGACGAGAACAAATCTTAATAATGAACATTACTATAAAATGCAACATATTTATATAAATAAATTGCGTCGTCGCGGAATCTGTAAATGATGCGTAATTTATAATAATGGATGCTTCAAGGTTTAATTTGAACAAGTGCATTACAATCAATGCACGAATGTAAAATCAACGCATAAATGTTTAAGGAAAAAAAGAATATTTATATATATACTGAAATGTCAAATTTGACAACAAATAAAGACTGCGCAGACATAAAATGCAACTTCCTACGTATTATAATTATTTATTTGAAATTCTGCAACTCTTATATACTCGAGATAATTTCAATTAAGAGTTCATTAAGCGTGATACGCAAGTGTATTCAAATACTATTGTCTTTGATTTTAAATTTAATTACATATTAAAATATAAAGTAAATTGTTTGTATTATATCTTGAATGGCGTCAATAATTTTAAAATAATGACATTGTAATATTTATTTCAAGCAAACGATTTTGTTTAACTTGGAAATCTATTTCTTATCAATGATCAGTAAATAAGAAATTGTTAAAAACCAATCATTTGCATAAATTAGTATTGAAACTTAATTAAATTTATGGCAAACTTTGAGAATACTATGTAATTTAAAAAATTTACCAAAATTAATTATTAAAAATGATTTAATACAAATATGTGCAGTTTACTAATTTGTAGTCAATTCGCAGTTTTTCCTCTTTCCAATTTCAAAGTAGAGCAACAGAAAAAACTAATTAAGTTAAAAATAAATGATAAAAAGAAATAGAAAAATATTATTTTCATAATACCTACCATTCGTGTAGCACACAAAAATCATTAATTTAAACAAATTAAAGTAGATGTTACAAAAAGTATTTATGACTACTTTCATAAACAACTTTTATTTTATAACTTATAGGTATATAATTTTTTAATAAAAATAATTTTATTAAAACTCTACAACTACGTATAAAGTATGACTTTTTAAAATGCAAAAGGATTTATTTTTGAAAAAAAAATATTTGTTACTATTCTTAATATAATGAAAAGCAATATCACTAATATAAACAAATTGGAGATCTATATTACAAATTGTGTTATTTACCTTACTTTACTACAAAGCGATACATGTGTAATAATACCTATAATAACATTTACTTTAAAATATTTTATTGGAACACAAAATTAGAACGAACGAAATACAGTGTAAAAATATACCTATAAATAATCATACAAGATAAAACCTCGATTTCCTGAAACAGTATTGTGTGTATATATACACATGTATATAGATATAAGGTTTGTTTAAACTTTACAAGAATGTACTAAAAAACCTCAAACTCCTCGATCAATATTTTGAAGCGACACGCGGATCAGATGTGTAAAAGATATGAAGAATCAAAATAACAATCCCAATAAATTATGACAAATATTTATTGGAGACAACTTCTAAGTAAAGAACAGAAAAATAAAATAAAACTCACACCTTTATTATATTAAATGTACGTTTTATTTTTAGCCTTTTTTCCAATATTTATCTAAGTAACAATGAAAATGACTTATGTTCTATATCAATTACTGTCTACGGCAATAGTTATGGTATAATATAATATTAATAAAATAATAATCATATACTCTCTATTAATTATATCCCCGCTGCCATAAAGTGTGATATTTATAATTACAAAAAACAAAAAAAAATATTGGTTGTCGTGCATACATTATCCTTTTTCTTCTCTCTCTCTCTCCGAAAAGGATGCATTAAAAAAGAATAAAAAATAAATAAATAAAAAAAAAGGAGAACCACACGACCAACATACATTACACCTCGTATACCACTTAAAACTGTATAATCATCACACAGTCATAAAACAGAGCGTGCGAAATTGCAACCATTATCGATCTCAAAGGTACCTCTAAGAGACCCGACGACAAAATAATGTGCACTTTAAATAAATAAAAACAGAAAATCAGAGAAATGTTTTTTTGGAAACAGTTATATCTATTATTATATTTGCACGATGCAGTCTTCTAGCTGCAATCCAATGGAAAACCATTTTATATTTACATGTTGTCTTAATTTATATTTATATAATATTTATATTTATATATATATATATATATATACGTACGTACTTACATACATACTGCATACATATATATATATATATATACACATACATACAAACATAATATATATAGATGTATGTATATGCGCGCGCACACACACACAGCACACTATATATATATAATGTATATAATATATATACATGTATATGTATAATCTCATTTTTTTACGTATATCTTTCAAACTATTGATCTCGTTCATTATCAACATCATCGACGTTGTTGCGTGTCTTGCTTGAAAAAAAATCATCCCCGTTTTTGCGAATCCAGTTTGCACCTTCAAAAATATATTTAATATATATATATATATATATATATAGGTATATAGAATTTTATTCCCTACCTACATGCATGGAATTCTGTGTGCATAAACACTAATTTACATGAACTGGATAAGCCACTGACGAAAGCAGCAATTTGTTTGGTATACTGATATAATCGATCAGCTCTGTTTTTAAGATTGTAGTTAAGAGTTTAATAGTTTCAAATGAAATTTTATTAGAAAAAATAATACAAAATAAAATGTGCATAATTTTGTTTGATGGACAAATGCTGGAAAAGGAGTTTGTTTTCATTTTTTTGTCTTTACTTTTTCTTTAATATTATAAGGAGGATTATAATAAAAAATTAAAATATGCGATTATTTTCTATAAAAATTTGGTAGAAAAAGCCGCGTTACGTCTGTTTTTGATGTTTTCAGTTTTCAGTAATACCTCCTATAGGAAAATTAATTAAGGCGTGTACAAAATGTATATACAACAATTATAAATGAACATTAAACATTGCTATCTTCCTATCTTTCACCCCATTTGTCGCAATATTATCTTAATAAAATATTATCCAAAATGATGAAAAGAAGATAAAAAAAGACTTATTCGTGTTTTTCATTCCCGATATATATAAATGTTGATAAATCTTCCTGCTTTTACAAAACTGTAGAAAATGCCGACAACAACGTTAATGCCGCAGTTTAATGACAAGAGTAGTTAATAAGGGCCTACAGACTTGAAAATAACAAATAATGTTTATTAAATATCGTTACAAAGAGTACTAAACTTTAACATTATTTTTTTCTTATAAAATAAATTATAAATTACGTTTGTCCTAAAATTAGAACAATAGAACAAAAGGCTTAAATTCGTAATTTTGTCGGGTCTTGATTGTACGAATTCAAAACAAAGTAAAATAAATTCAAGTTTAAAAAGTGAAACCCAAATTATGTATTATTCAATTTTTAAAATATCGAAAAATATACAATAAAAGTTTATAAATTTACAAGCAAATAAATAAATTAAATCTTACATAAGCCAACCTGTTGCCTGCAGACCCCCTATTAGTTACTATAATAAACTTACAATCTCCTTTACATCAAACTGGTAACCACATTCTTTTTATTGATCAATAAACAATTTTCTTTCTAATAAGTACTGTGATTTCTTTCTTTCTTGGATAAAAAATATCAACTGAATATCAGTGATGTAGCTTTAAAATTATGATACGGTTCAGCATAATAAAATATAAAAATAATACATCTGTAGAGAATATTTTTTTGTTCTTACCGGAATAATGACAATTTATTAGGAAGAAATTTGCTTGTTGATTTTTGCAGTACATTTATGATGTAACTAGAACGTTGACTTAATTTAACAAGAAATTGATTGTATAAAATGATTATCGAATTGGTCAAATTAACCAATTAATTAATTTGCTAATCAAACTAATTAATTTAAAAATAAAACAATTAGATACTAAAAAAAAATTGAAATTAAAATGAACTGAATGGAAATAATGTGCTTAAATTCCAAAATTAAAGACACAACTTTTTGCAATTACTTGTAATAAATACATATTAATAACAAAATGTACGACGTGATAAAAAGTAGCAGTATCTAATAATACAAGTGTAATGGAAACTACTGCCTTTCATACTTGTTTCAACTCCATTCATTAATCTGTCAAACAAAATTGTTGGTAGCTGCAAATTTGCACTGTAATACAAGCGTGGAATATAATAATTTTTATGTGCATATTACTATACAATTATTCTATTATGTCATATAAATCATATATCAATTCATTTTTATTATTAATTCCTTTATTATTATAAAACCATGAGCGTCCCCCTGGCATGATTTTTTATCGAAACATTCCTATAACCATTATCCAATTAACAAAAAATATTGTGTAGTTCTTTTTATATTTATATAGTATAAGCGTTATTTCAAACAGCTGCGGTTGTAAATAAATGGAATTTTGAACAGAATTAATGTAAAAGACTTGAATTAACTATTCTGTTGAACCTAATGACACTATCTTAATAAATTATAACATTAAAAGTAAAGCATATATTACAAGGCATAATGGAAGTAAAATTTGTTATGCGGCGTAATAAACAATTGTTATAATGTTTTTATTTTAAAAATTAAAAATAATAGAATAATTGAACAAACTAATAATTGCATTATAACAAGAAAGAAAACAAAAATTTAAAGAATTCCGTTGTCATTCTTCACATGTTAGAAAAAGCACACGTGATACAATCAACTTCAAGTTCATATCTCTTTTAAGTCAACGCATTCAATTACACATTATCAATGTGATTGCTGTATTCGCAGGGAAACCTCAGTGTGCCCTCTTACGTTTCTTTACCAAACGTAAAGCACGCGAAGCCCGGTGCTAATGTTGCTGCTGTTGTTGTTGTTGTTGTTGTTGTTGTTGTTGTTGATGATGCAGAATGGTCATTGCATCGGTTTCGGCGGCAGTCGGCAGCACCACTGTAGATTGTTCACCGCTGACTGAAATTTGGTGTATTTGTGCCTGCGAACCTTGCCCCACTTGGATTTGAATCTGCTGGATCTCGGGCACCGAGGCAGTCTGCTGCAACTCGGCTTGCTGCTGCTCTCCCGCGGCTTGCTGTTGCTGTTGCTGCAAATTCTGTGCGCTATCAGCTGCACCAAGTGGATCCTCTTTGGCCCTTTTGGCCAAATGTGAACGTGCATGCTTACGCAGATGGTCCTTGCGATAAAACGCTTTACCACATTCTGTACAAACTTCCGTCTTCTGTCCCGAATGGATTACAAAGTGCAAATTCAAATGTTCCTTCCTCTTAAATCCTTTCATGCAAACTGTGCAAATAAATGGTCTATCCGGATTGTGACCCAATTTATGCCTCTCCAAGTGTTCTTTACGCTTTAATCCAGCCCCGCAAATATCACAAATGAACCGCCTTTCAATTTTATGCCCGATAAGGTGTTGTTCGAGTAATTCCTTTTCAGGGTACGCCATGTTACACTGCGGACAGCAGAATAATGTCGTACCATCCAATGCGGTGACTATACTCACTTGGCCAGGCTTTGGTTTCTTCGGTTTAGGTGGCTTCTTCTTGTATTTCTTTTTGCGTTTGGGCTTTGTCCCTGCATCCTCATTTTCAACCACATCGGGAATAATTTCAGTCTCACCGCCAGCGACCGTAATCTGAACTGCTTGCTCGCCTGAAATCACATTACCCGATGTATCCATACCGTCCGCGCCCAATGGGCTTGATTCGATTGTTGCTTCGCGCTTGATCGTTTCTGCGGAGAACTTGAGAAAGTGGTGCAATGACAACGGTAACGTGGCTGGTAATCGTGAAAGATAATCAGCCACTGTAGATCCGGGAGTTGCGATGCTTTGCCACCCTGCGGGCATCGATGTGATGAACTCCTCGCCCCCAGTTTGACCAGTTTGACCTTTGATGCTTCCACGTTTAATCAAGGCCACCGGCGTTGTGCCTTCTTTCACATCCTCTTTAGAATCCTCAATACCCTCGCGAAGAATTAAATCTTGGGGAATCTGAGCCACAACGGTAAGACCTTCTGGTGCGCCAGGAAGTTGCACCGTTTGTTGGATAGTTTGTTGCGCCGTTGTCGTAACCGCCGTGGACGTGCTCTGGGTTGTTTGATCAGTGCTGGAAACAAGAACACTGTTGTTTACGGTTACGGCTATTCTTACTTGAATAAATAGTGAAATGATTTTTAGTAGGAAACCATTGTGAACATGTGATTATATCCATGTACTATGAATATTTACGTCTGAATGAACAATAAGATTGAACATGAATTGTTTGTTTTATAAAAGTGTTTTCAATTTATAGTGCACTAGATGAGAGTAGCGAACCCTCCGGGTGCGCTGCCTCTGCGTTACGTGTTTATTGGAAAGTATAAAACATGAATGACAAATTTACTATTTTAATTATTAATGAAATTAATAAATGTTGAATTATAACTTTTCAGTTACAAAATTTGAACTTTTATTACTGAAAAAGACAGTTAGTAACTTAGAAGTGATTGATACTGATATGCCTTTATATATCACAATTTACTCTTTTCAATTTTAATTTTTAAAAATTTTAATCACGTGTGTGAAATACAATTGCAGAAACATTTTACCAATGCGTTCGGTGTAACTTGATCAAAATATGAAACATATCAGATTTAAAAAAAAAAAATAAAAAATTATGCAGGGATAAATAAACATTTTCTTCAAATATATTAATCTGATAATAAGTTATTCATAAAAGAATAAACAGAATAGATGTTTAATCAAATCAGATTCATTGTTAATTGATTTTAATATTTACTTTATTCGCAAACATATCACTCAAATGAAGACACATGTTTAATAAACTCCATGTAAACAATGAATTTCATGAGCTCTTTGATCCTAAGTAATTAATTATCTTGTGTATTCGTGTGTATTTATCTTAATAACGTAATGTATTACTTGACAAGAAATTGTATATATATATAATATAAATAAAAAGATGATGTTAAATGTTCAATAATAGATTTATTAATTATAAATCTATATCTATGTCGAATGTTGAGATAAATAAATACATTCGGATATAATACATGTATATACGTAAAAGGAATAATGATAAATATTTACGTTTGTGTTGTAGCAACAGTATTTTGTGGTTGAACTTGCAACTGGACTCCATCTGCTCCCTGTTGACTGTACGCTACTGTCAGAACTGTAGCTGCACCCTGTGGGAATTGCCCCAATGAAATAGGTGCTAAATGGTATTTGGGCTGATCTCCACTGTTCCCACTCTGTGAAACAGTCGGGTTCACTACTTGGATCTGCACCGTTTGCTGCTGCGTCGTACCATCTTTGCCTGGTACTGTAATTGGTAGCGTGATAATTTGTTGCTGTTGATTATTACCACCTGGAGCAACTGCAAACCCATTGGGATCTACTGGTCGCAAATAATGCACACCACCCTCACCACCGGACAGTACACCCACTACTTGACCTCCTGTTGTTAAATTTTGCGCAAACTTGGTGGCAGTGGCAAACTGATGAACCGTGCCCGATGGAGTGAAACCCGTAAATGGCGTGAAATTCATCTCGCCCAATTAAGATCTGAAATAAAACATATATTCTTCATTACAACTATATTAGTTATTTTTCTTCAAAACACATGCTATTGTAATCGAGACTAATCTCTGAACATTGTAAAATGGCT
This sequence comes from Leptoteleia sp. ZL-2020, assembly GCA_022817305.1. Taxonomy (NCBI): domain Eukaryota; kingdom Metazoa; phylum Arthropoda; class Insecta; order Hymenoptera; family Scelionidae; genus Leptoteleia; species Leptoteleia sp. ZL-2020. The sequence goes on from JABFPN010002261.1 coordinate 21,721, forward strand.
GCATGGTCATTATATTACAAAATTATTATCCATTTCATTTTTATAAACGAGACCATTAAGGTCAATACTGCAGGGCGTTACCTACGCCTTGAACTTTATCTTAACGTAATGTGTAAAGTAACGCGTTGTAAAGGAGTTGGTGTCTTTTGTAATTAAAATTTAATTAATTTTTATTTTATGATACACGTGCCAGAGCGCTGGTCTATGGAAACAGAAATACAATTTGAGTCACAAAAATATATGCACTAATGAACAATCTCAACGTATTTTGCAAAGTACAATTTTTTGTCGTCTGTTCGAAAGGATGAAAAAATTGAGAAAATACTCATATGTCCATAGAATAAGCGCTCTGGTTTTATATATATGTATAAATTAATCAAATTTTGCAAAAATTTTTTTACAAAAGACATTAAGTCTGTTAGGGTGACTTGATACATCACCTTAAACATGCGCATCAGTTTTGTTAGACAGGGAGAGAAATTCCCTCACACACCATGTTTTTCCACTTATTGGTGTCAGTATAGAGAGAGCACGTTCCAGTTATATTATATTTCAGTAGTCTAATTCTAAATCAAGCAATAAATAAATATGTAAAATTGAAAGAGAGGCCATTTATATGTGATATAATTGCTGCATTGCTTTACATTTATAAATTATGAATTATGTATTAAAAAAAAAAAGTTTCTTTCGTGTCAAAGATATGACTTTTCATGGTAAAAATGATAAACTAAATTATTATTTATGTAAATTATTTAATTTAATTATGTTTTATTAATTTTAAGTGTTGAACAGACACACGCACACGCACATTTCTTGCCTCAATCAACTATTCGTCAAGAAACATAGGGCAAATTTTCCTCCTTTCCTCCCTTCTACCAATAGTTGACGATGAAAAGGATTGCAACGAAAATAAACCATTATCATTGTCGAGACATAAATTAAAATTCAATCTGCTTTTCAAAGATACTCTCTCAATGGTATAATAATATCTATGTTGAGCGAGAGGGTAATTTACGTGTTTGAAATGTGTAACCGGCGACAACCCCGTTGCTGAAATTACGCTTGAATTACGCTTGAATTACGCTTGAGATACGCTCGAGATACGCTTGAGATACGCTTGAGATACGCTTGAAATCGGTGGGTCGTTGAAGTCTCTGCAACCTCCGACCCCGTTGCCTGCGAGTGAGCCTGTCGCTCTGCGACACCTCGTGGGCCACGTGGTGGCGAGACACCTCACCTCCGACCCACCACCTCAATTAACCAACCATCTCCAATGCTCTCTCGAGTGCGAGCCACCGGTAGGGATACGTGACGAGAAGAAGAAGGGCAGCCGAGCGGGAGCAGTTACAGTGGCCTCACAGCGGCGAAGGTCACGTCCCCTCTTCACCGTTCCCCACCTACGCAGACTAACCCTCTCCGGTTGACAGACGCGAGTGAAAAAGAGAATACGCCGCAGCCGGCAGGCAAGAGTCGCGCCGTCGACGTCGTGCAGTGGCACACACCTCGACTCCTCCAAGGCAGGGAGAGCAGCGCGCCTACGAAATGTGTCCCGCGGGGC
>JABFPN010002262.1:0-23252 GCA_022817305.1 Leptoteleia sp. ZL-2020
TGGGGGGGGGGGGGGGGGGGGGGGTTGGGGGGGTAAAATCGACGACCCAGGCATCCTGAGATGCTGCGCTGGTTCTGTCTCGGCGGACGGATCGAATTTGTCGCAACGATCGCGGATACACAAAAACAAATTGCGAATCAATTAACGCGCCACGGTACTCTGTTTTCAACTTTATATCACATTGACCAATCGCTTAATTACGTTATTCTACCCGAAAATAAGGACAATCTTCGTTTTCATGTACCCGCAATCCACGAGCGAAAAGGAATGTCGAAGTCAAGGTGCATCGAGAAAAGTGGGACGCAAACGTAATGGGCCGTTAAATTGTGATAATATTAGATGAAAAGTACACTGATCAAAATTTTAAGTTTCCCTGAAAATTCCTGTATTTTTCATACGTATACTTTTATTTGAAAAGGTATTATTTAGAATCAAAAAGCAACATCATACATTTAATGCAAATGTATTTTCAATTGATAAGTACAATTTTTTAAAATGAAAGCTATATTCCTTCTCATAAAAAAAATTCTATTTTACTGAAATCGAAAACAAAAGAATTGTATTATTTTAAATGGAATTCTATTCGAATTGAAAATAATCTTTTTCGTCCGAATTGAATCACTTTCATTGAAAGCAAATTTCTGATGAATTTTTTACAGTATACCGTGCCTCTCCCTTCTCTCATTGCACGAAAAGGATCAATGTCGAATCCGATCGTGGAAAAATCAATATTTGAAAAGAAAAAAAGGAAAAAAAAACAACATCATTCATCCTCCACTTGGTCCCGACGTCGACGATTGACGCTACTTTCGTATCGCTCTTCCCCAACCTCGTTCTACGTTAATTAAATTAAATTAATTATTAATTAATAAATACATAAATAAATATAATTATCAAGGCACCGAAACTTGGGTAAACTTAAGATGATTCTTCGGTGCGCGTCAAAAACGCCGCCCGGTACCCAGGATTAATTGGCTAACAGAACTGAACTAAACTTTAATAGAATGCATGTAAAAGAGATTCGTTGGGTTCACTTTGTTTGACGAACTGTAATTTTAATCTTACAAATTTAATCATTAAGAGAAACTAAATTAAACGGTAATTAATAAAAATGAAGTTACGTTTTTGCAAATAAATTGTATCAGATGATTCTCTCACTTGTACGTTACATCCTATACTAATTCTAGTGCAATTCCGTTCGCTACTTATCGTTTAGTACCGGACGTCGTTTCTGATATACGCATACTGAAGAATCACCTTAAACGACACGCACGTCTGAGTTTAACCAGGCCTCGATTTTTGCTCAGTCTACTTCTACGGGATACGTCTTAAGACAAATCAATTGCCGCGTCCAAGAAAACCTTTGTAGTCAGAAATAATTCTCTGAATGTCGCTGAACAAATCTGAAAAGCTCCGGACAAAGTCTGAAAAGTTACAATTTTAACAGCTCTCCAGGGATATTTAAGGTTTTCCAAAGTCTGTCAGATTTCAATTCCATATGGGACGCGACGTCGTTTGGAAAGCAATTTGGTCGAAATCGTACGAATTTCTCCTCCCTTGCGGGCTCAACAAACACATTTGAAATAATTGCCGCGGCAATTTGATTTGCTCCGCGGGCGCCTCCTCCTCCTCCAACGAGACGAATAGCGCTTTTGACGCGCCTGATTGCGCGACGAAATGTCTTTGCTCGGTTACAAGAGTGTTTTCGGGTGTGCTCGCGCAAGCAACGTCGTTGATGTAGTAATTTTGAAGTATCATCCGGCCCAGAATTGAATTGCCCTGGCGCGGCCGTGACCGCGCCGGAATGATGCCGATGATTTTAAACGGCGTTGCAATCGAGGAAAAGTATTCTGCAGTCCTCGCCGGATCTGCCCCGTCTTCCGGCCTCGTACAGGGCCTCGAATCCTACGCCGCTTTGTCTTTGCAACAAATAGCTCGTCGCGTATCTGAAAATCATCCGAATTTTATAAATATCTAGCAATTTTAATTAATAAGAGTAACCACCCCAGTAAAAATGAAACAGATATGGTCCATATATGTTTTAACAATTTCATATAAGAAAATTAAAAATTCATAGGGTTTTTATTTAGATATTAACGACCCCAGTAAGAATGAAACATATATGGTTCGTATATGTTTTAACAATTTCATACAAGGAAATAAAAAAAATTCATATATAGACATGTATGATGTTTTTCCTTAATCCATATATGGGCATATATGATCGATATATGGAAATAATTGATTTTTATGTCAGGAAATTATTAAATATATATATGGCTAGAATATTATATCAATTATTGCCATATATCGAGCCATATATGGCCATATATGGATTAAGGAAAACATATATGGTCCAAATATGAATATTTTAATTCCTTATATGAAATTGTTATAACATGCATGGACCTTATATGTTTCATTTTTACCAGGGTTATTCAAAAAATATCTAAATTTCTATAGTTTCATACATTTCCATATATGAAATTTTTATTTCCTTATATGAAATTGTTAAAACATATATGGACCATACATGGACCATACATGTTTCATTTTTACTAGGGCAACGTTATTCAATTCAATTATATATTAATTAATTAATTAATTAATAAAGATGGTAAATATGGGAAGTCTGCTATAAGCAAAAATGTATTAAACATATTCGTTGTCAGTTACAAAAACTGCAGCCATCTATACCCATATGATTAACAGTTATTAAAGGATGCTAAATCATTATTTATCTTAATTTAACAATTTATCCGTTCTTCGTGTTCCCCGGCTTTACCCTACTTGTCCGTAATTTACGAGCCACGCCAATAAATGCCGCGTCTCGCGTTTTTCCAACTGAGATAAAATTGAATGCACCTCGTCCACGTTAACGTTTACAGTTAAACTAATTACGCAATTACAACCCGGTAATGTGGCGTGCAATTTTCTCTCTGCAGTTGCACGAAGCGTTAGAAAATTTCGGCGAGCAAAAGGCAGGCACGTCAATTCCGGTACGACCTAACGGTCTTCATTTTTCAGTAAACAAATGGGTTTGCCTCCCCGGGAAATTGCTATTCCAATTCAATGACTTACGATCCGAGCTGACAGAAGATGGAGGACGTTCCTTGTGTGTCGGCGGCACATTCGGCGCTGGCTTCGCAAAGTGCTCGTTCGGCGCATCCCCTTTGACCCTCCTCCTCGGCTCTTCCGTAATTTCCAAAGGATTTCATAGATCTCACGTAGCCCTGAAATTCAACGCGGTTGTTTTTCAAGAATAAATATTACTTGATCTACTTTCATCAAACCAGTTATAAAAGTGTTTACTAAAATTCAAGTAAACAGAATGTCAAATTGTAATAAACTACGTGAATGACAATTCTTAATAAACTGATTTAATCAATTTTAATATTTTAATTTATTAAGTGGCACTGAGAAAAAAGTTGTATTTAAAATTATTATACTTTATGGCGTTGGAAGGATATTGTCTGTTATTTCACCGTACCATTGCAGTAAAATTTTATATTTGGTATGGAAATAATTACCATAAATCGTGGCAACTTTACAAGGTCATATAAACAATTTTAAACAAAATTTTACCATACGTACAAGTAACTTATACAATACTGATAATCTTTTTTAAAATGTATTTTAAATGTGACAAGAATTGTAATTTGTCCCCACTTTTACACATAGTATAATAATTGTTATCCCAACTTTGTTCTCAGTGTATACTAAAAATCGCTATAGTATTTGTACCGTATAAAACTATTTCTCAAGTTTCTTATTAAACATGCTATTTAAATACACTCAGAAAAAAGTAATGATACAATTTAAAACTTTTGATATCAATTTAGGGACATGTCCTAAAAGTGAAAATGTTTACTACCAAGCATAATAAAAATGATAATCACAAAAGTAATTTTTACTGTTAATCTATTAAAAGTTACTGCATCACTTTTAAATGTTACTTTTATTTATAGCAATAATATTTACTTTTCCAATATATCCTTAAATTGATATAACAAATAATATATTTTATGATATTCCTTTTTTCTCAGTCCGAAAAAAAAGTTTGGCGTTGAATGAAATAAATGGTAGATTTAACGATGATACCTTCAGCATGGAGATGGAGGCGACGGCGGCCTCAGAAATGGTGTCTCTCCTTCCCAGGGAGCGGGCGGTGAACGAGCGATGGGAGAATGACGTTTTAAGGGCATCCAATAGGTTGATGACAATACTGATGAACTGCTTAAAACATAAAGGCTATAAGTAACTTCTCCGCAATGCGTACCGTCGACGCGCTTGATTTATTATATACAACGAGATATTGTATTTACACGGGCAGTTGGGAGAGCGAGCTAATCGAATCGATCAATCGTAATTTCAACGACCGAGAAAGAATTTTTGACGCGTGCGAAAAAGTGCGATTGCGACGGCGCGATTCGAAACGTACGGAAAGAAAGCATTTTCTTTGGCAAAAGCAACAAGGTGGTACAACAATATAGGCCACTTTCACCCGCGTGGTATATATACGGAATTGCTGCTATCTTCTAATTAGAGAGCTGCACGAAAATCCAGATTGTCGCTCGGTTTGTACGAGTGCAATTTTTATTTCTTCGCCACGCTACGTTACATGAAAGTATCACAGCGCACTAAAAATTCAACCGCAACGTCAATCCGTTTGCTCGGTAAACATAAATGTACAAGTCGTTGAATTGTTCGGCTGATAGTAATGGCAATCTCCTCATTTTTATGTTCTTGGCTCCTCGAGATGTTACTGCTGATTTCTGTTATAACTCTATCAACTTTAGATTAATTAATTAATTAAGACAATAGTTTATAATTTGACTTTAGCTTATGTCAAATTTATATCAAATCAATATCAAATTATGTCAAACAGTTGAATTGGCAACTTTATTCATAGTTGTTGGTTCAACTGAAAAAGTCAATAGAATTTACTGACAACTAACTTTAACTTGTCAAATTTATATGTATGTCAAAAGAACTTTGAATATTATTCAAGTTTAGGGAGATGTTAAGTTGCTCTAACAGAAAAATCTCAGTATTAACCATGTTTTTACTGACATTGCAGTTGAAGCATTTGCTTATCTGACATTTTCAATCAAATTGATTAAATTTCATAGCAATCATACTGCAACTAATATTTTCAGTAGTTATAGCTTTTCATGAGTTGTATCAGCTCAATGAATTTCTCTCAGTAACCTTTTGAACTTATTAAACCAACTAAATTTGAAGGCATAAGTTGAATGCGAATGTTGATATTTCATCAGGATGACCTTATTGAAACTTGTAAAACGATAAAGGTTACAAAAAGAGGGTTTACTTCAAGAGCAAAAAAATGTTACTCGTCAGAAAGTTGAAAATGTATATACGAACCTCTGAAGCCTGTTTAGCTATCGTAGCCACCTGATCAGGATTTCTTCCCTGGCCTAGAAATGCGCCCAGCACCGCTGTCAATATGCCCTAAGAAACCGACACCAACTATGTGCGAATTTTGCTTAATATTTACAGAGTGTAATATTAAATTAAACTACTCCGTTATTGTAACTATCCGTTCGAACATTAATATCTATCAACTAATAAAAGTAACAAAAAAGGAAAAAAAAAGAAAAAAAATGTCTTTATGTTTTTTGGTAATGTAAAAGCGTCTACTATGGAAAATTCGTACAAGCGATTCTACATGGCAAGGTATTTACATAAAAACGCCATTTAAGTTTCATCGTTAATCCACTAAAAGGTGCTTATTTTACAAAAAGCGCAAAAACTATGTAAAGAGATCAGATACCGAGTCTAAATAAAAGAGTATTTCATATTGTAAAATGTTATTCTGATTTTGATCTGTTATTTCTAGAACAGTTTCTATATTCCAATGATCGTTCAACATTTTCAGCTGAACATTTAAACGAAGGAAGAAAGATAAGATATAAATAAAAGTTTGAAAGTTAAATTGCACGTTAAAATTGTTTCGATGAAAAGTACTTTATTTCCCGTATTGAATTGCTTTTTTAAAGTAATGAAATTTCCTTTACCAGCGAGAAATTGTTAAACGCGAGGAGTCTGACCTTGCTTTAAATAATTTCTCATCGCATAATAACTCTTCGAAATGTTAACAAGTGTCGTTAAAACGACAACGTTATTTCATTTGTTTCGAAATACCATGTGACGCCATTAATGCCCAGTGTGAAACTTTGAATGAAAATGGTACCTGCATGGGGCTGCTCTGATTGTCGACCTTATCGATGCCATCGACGGATTGCTGGGGCCCTCCTAAAAGTGCCGTGAGGACTCGTAGACCGACTGATAACAGGTTGGCCCAAGGGCTGGCAGGTGCTCCATCGTCGATTTCATTCTTTGACGGTCCAGCAACACCGGCACTTTGTCCCAACAGCATTTGCATAAGCATACTTAGCATGTTCGACCAAGAAAATCCTGCTCCATTTTCCTATTCGACAAATAAACTACCTTTTACTTTCAGTTTCTTTTCTCTTTTTTCTCTCAAGCTTTTCCTCTTTTCGGATCTTACACCAGAGAGATATTTATCAATAGTTGACGCAATATTTTGTAATAACTCTGGGATGAGTGCATCCCAATTTTCTACAGGGGTTCTGGCAACGCTTTGCCATTTGGTAGTAATGTAATAAAAGTTGAAACATGTTAAACGAGGGTTTAGGTAAAAATTACATTTCTTCTGGGACTTACTTGTATGGAATTGGTGCTGATGTCATCCAAGTCATCAGATATAGCCACTTTTTTCATTGCATTTGGTTTTTCAGCAAACTTCCTGTCTTCGGCCGCAGGTTGTGGATGATGAATTTGTGGTACGTAGACAGGATGCTTAGGTAAGGCAAATGTTTGTCCCAGGACAAGTGCCAAGAAGCACACTGATAAATACTGCTTTGACTGCATTCTATTACAACAACGAAATTTCACGTTTCATTAACAATTGAATTTTTATTTTTATTAATATTGTTTTAAGTAAATATATAGTGCAATATAGCTTGACTGTTAATATTTTATAAAACGCCAAACTTTATAATTTGTTATAAAGTTGTTTATAAATTCCTTAATTAAAGTAACTACAATTTTATTCGTTTGTCACGAAGAGTCCTCTTTGGAAAGAAGATACTCATCTATACTGAAATTAAAATCCTGTAACAATTCCGGTTTAACATTCTTCCACAATTAAATTTCTAATGTCACTTTCACAACATAAAACATCATTATTACGAAACAAAAAAAAAAAAAAAGAAAAAGGAATATAATAAACGTATCATCTCATATTAAATAAAAACAAAAACAATAGTTTGATATCAAAATACTATTGATTTCAAGTTTAATCGATAACTTTTATTTAATATCCAAATAAAAAAGGTACCCATTCAAAAGCACATTACAATTAAGGTAAAATTAATATTCGGCTTTCAAAAGCTTTAAACACCTTTTATATTTCTTTGCAATAATTTTATATCGTTATTGAAGCGAAATGCGATAAAAAAGTGAGCTCCTAAAAAGCGATCATATAAAAATACTGCTAGAGCGATTGTGCGCTCTATAAAAAAAAAAAAAAAAAAAAAAAAAAAAAAAAAAAAACAACAACATTATATCAATTATTTCGTTGGTTGGACATAAAACAATGATGGCAGGAAGAAACGTCGAACAACGATTAGGAGAAACCACTGTTCTTTTTGTCGTTTTTGGGCCGAAATAGTGAGGAATTCAGGAAGAGTAGAATAAAGCAAGCGACGAGGAACCTTGACCACGAAAGTGGGACGCGGCGGTTAAGGCCGTCGTGGAGGTGCGCGCGAGCTCGTTAGCCCACTTAGCCGTTGCCCAAGTTTATTGAACCCGGCAAACCCCGTTACTTGAAAAGGCGGTCGCGACCTACTGCCACGGCGTCCGAGCCGTGAAAATATATTTTACGCGATGGAAACGCGTACGCGCCGATACCTGTTTCAATTCTCGAAAGTTTCGCGTCATAGGCAAAACTTTTATCGTCGCTCCTGAACCTTTGGGTTTCATCTGTAACTTAAAAAAAAAAAGAAAGAAAAGAAAGAAAGAATATTCTATCTAAGCAAATTTAATGACGCAAATTTGATGCTAATTTGCTTATTTAGGAACTTTAATAAATATTTAAAACGTTAAAAATGACGTTAGATTATTCTAATAAATCAGAATAAATGTATATGTATCGTATATGATACACAAGGGGCCTAAAGTTTAATGAAATGTTTAACAGTGTTTGTATTTTTGACTAACATTATTAACAACTTATCGACATTATTCATTAAATTTTATCAACTTTAAATTTCAATTTTTTTACTTTTCGACTTGTTCTTTTAACATTTATTTATTGCCTTCTGCAATGTAAAAAGTGATAAGGTAAATAAACAAAATTTCAAATCAGATTAAGTTAAATAACATATTATATTTTAAATATTCAAAAAAAAATTTAAACATTTTCAGAACATTCTCAGTATATTCTTGAACACTTTGCTAATAACATTCACATATAAATTTTATTTTCAACATAATACTTTCAATTTAGTTTCAACATTATTATAGTATTTATACCATGAAAAGAAATTTACTTAAATTCAATTATATTCAATTTAAAAGTATATAAGAAATATTAAACAAATTTGCTTTTGTTATTTTACCTTTTATTAAAATAATATTTAACGTTGAAATAAAATGATTCTTTTACATCATATATATGTCAAATTTGTATATCAAACTTTTAATGAAGAATACGACGAGCTAATAAACAAGAGGGAATATCCATTCAAAAAAAAATAGCTAATGAAAATAGTTAAAGCTAATAAATGAATTCGAATTACGTCTTTTAAAAACGGTACACTCCGTGCAGACAAATTGTAACTGTACATTTACACCTGTCGAAGCAGCACTACGGTAAGCCAATCTGTCGCGTTGAAAAACAAGCAAGTCGTCGCATTTTTCATATACAACCTTTCCTACGGCCAAACCATTTATTCTACGAAAAAAACCACTTTTACTTACTCAAAAGGGGATAGATGGGGTGGGGTACAAACAAATTTGGATACGTCTAAAAGACTTTTTAATTTCGACCGACAAGTATCACTGTTGGATTATGGACATGAGAATTGGAATCGAGTGAAAATGTGCCGCAAAATGTGGCGCGATGAAAAAAGAAATGAAATTACACTTGGCCGGAAACACTTATCCCAAAAGTACGGAAATAATTGAAGACACTGCACTGATCCAGACCGGGTTTACACTGTCGGTGGTTGTTTGTTGGGTGGGATTGAAATGAATGGCCGAAATGAATCGCGGATTTGAGTTTAGAAATATCGAAAAAGGTGATCAAGGGGGTGGGGGGTGACGAAGTCCGACCGACGGTTGCAAGCAGAAAAAGCTCTACCTTTTTCGTTTACTCACTTTGCTATTCTCGGGTGGGTTTCCGTGACACTGACTCTCAGTTCTGAAGATGAAATTCTTGGCGAGGTCTTCTATATAGCCTGCGTGCGTCGTGGGGATAAACCGTTTCCCCAATGACTGGCTACCTTTGATTTGATTTCCTATGGAACGCATAAATTGTTTCGCTCCGGCTCGGCCGGAGTTTTGATGGGTATCTCCTGAGGAATTTTCGTTTTAAAATCATTTCGTTGTCTCGCCCCCTTTTTGGCCGCCCCTTTTTCCAAAACTTTCGGGAATTTTGTGGAAACCCATTAGACGTTTACATTTAAAACGTTCGTGTCACGTTGAGGTTGACAGAAATCTTCGCGTTTATTTTATATCCGTCAATTGAGCGTTGATTCCTCGTAAATTCTCAGTGCACCGAAAGAACAAAATATCAATTTTTAATGTAAAGTTTACTGGTTTGGCATTGTACTTGCAGAATACAATTGGTATGGTAAAATGTATGAATAAAATTTATTAAATTAGATTATTAAGTATTGTCACTTTGTGTTGTTTTGTACAATTTGACACTTTGTTTAAGACATTTTAGTAAACTCACAATCAGAAAAAAATATAGCAATGTTATCTATACTAAATTTGAGAGCAATAGAGCCCTTATAGCGCATAATATTTATGTGATATTTTATCAATATTCCTTTTAAAAAATAAAAATATTTTCGTACTATTCAAATGTCCGCAGGATTATATTTTGTTAAAATTTGATACATATTTTGTAATATTATGTAATATTAGGGCTTAAATACTAAATAAAAAATAGTATGGTTTATATCAAGAATAATTTTGTTAATATTAAATGGTTTTGGCTTGACGTCAAAAAAGTCATTTTTATGTTTAAAACAACAAATTTTCATTTAAAAGACAGTACTTGTTATTGAAAAATGGACATGTATCTCAGACGAAGTTAAAAACGGTCATATTATTCTATTTCTTAATAATGACACTACTTTCTGGTATTTTTAAATAGTTTGTTATATTATAAGGAAAACTATATACACACACATATTCCCGAGCTATTACAAGTATAATAGCAAATGCTAATAAATTTTTGATTTACACATACTTTAACACAATTACAAATTAATTGTTAATCTACCAAATGATATACAAAAAAGCGTCAAAACTAAACATTATGAATAAACGAAATAAGATATAAAAAGTGTGCTTGTGTCGAAACTAGAATATTTTTTTCCAATTAAAACGTTTTTTATTAAAACGATTGAAAATGCTTAATATAAATACATGTTCTATATTCAGCCATGCATTGTTTTCGCTAAATTTAGGTCGCGATACGATCTAAAAAATAAATAATGATAATCTCTAGTTAGTAAAATATTTCCGTATCGCATTTGCATCAGTCATTCCAAATACAACAAAAACTGAAACGTTTATGCAAAAAGTGTACTCTTTGCGAAAATATACTTTGTATTTTACAACTTTCACATTCTAATCATAATTTCATCCATTTAATTTCACTAACACCATACTTTGCACTTTTTTTGAACTACAAAATTAATAACATTACAATATAAATTCAATGTTTAAATCAAATTTGAACGTGAATTTCAAAATAAGAAAGTCGTTTACTTTAATATACAAAGTAAAATAAATACATTTCATTATTATCAATATTTGCAATATATATTCAACTGATTAATATATAATAAAATTATAGATATAAACAAAACATGCAACGAAGAAGAAATAAGTAAATGTAAAAAAGTAATATTAAATTTTCAATAACAAATTCAATTGTAATTAAAATGCAAATCAACGAGGTAATGGTAAACAGTCGCATTGATTCATTAAATTTCAATTTTTCACCGCCTTCTTATAAATCTTGCAATTTTCTAATTCGATGCAAATCGACAAATTTATCAATTACGTCTCGAAAATGAAATCGACTAATTGAATGTCGGCCAATACATATACACGCGCGTAAATATAAAATTACACGATGCTAGAAATTTCGTAATTAATTCCGATGTTCGTTTAAAATAGATTAGCCGTAAGAAAGTTTGGCTCTTTACTTTCTTTTCGATGCAAGCGTAAACAGCTCGCGCACAGGTTTCCCTTACAATTAAATTATAATCTCACACGAACTTTTCTTTATGACGGGCTTTTAACGGCGATTACTAGATCGTAACTATTGTCACATAAAACCGGCAATTATTCTTTTCTTTCTCCGCAAATTATATCACCGCATTAAAGCCAATTAAGTCGGCGTCGCAGAAATGGCGACAAAAGCTTCGCTAATCACTTGAATGAAAGAAAATTTCTGTCACGAAAAAAGACGATCGCGAGCCCGGCGATACAATTTGTTTCGCTAATTGTACGATGCAACCCTATAAGCGAATTATATTATTTAATATTAAATAATACCCCAAAAACATTCCTAGAATATCAAAATAATATCCCAGGATAGTGCTATGAATATGACATGTCCCCTTCGAATTAGTTTTTAGACGTCGTTTCAATCCTGCATGATTTAAATTTATTTTGTAAAGTTCTTAAAAATATACCAAAAATATTAAAAAATATTCTTGGGATATTATTTAAAGCAGATATCACATTCATAGCACACCCCTGGAATATTATTTAACATCATTTATATTAAATAAAACTAAAGAATATTATTTTACTATATAAATAATATTCGTGTAATGTCCCCGGGATATTATTCGCTTATAGGGAAAGTATCTGCGGTCAAATTGGAGCGGATAAAAAGTTGACCAAAAATGTCTTCCCTTCCGCCGGTTAAATGATGCATTTACTATTATAGGCAATTAAAACGCATAATTATTAATATCAGTATCATTACGCTTATTACGAATCCTTACATAATTTTTCTATTTAAATCGTGTCTCGTAATATTATATATTTTCTAAATTAATGTTATACAATTGATGTTGAATGTTATTATGTCAATGTACTACTTATCATCTGTGCTGGATTCTTCAGTTCCATTGGTCAAAATAAATTTAAATGAGATGTTTTTATTGCGCGTTAAAACTTTATCGTGTAAAAGCCTGCCTGTTTTTATTTTATTATGCTAATTATACATTTATTGATGGACAACATAAGTCATTAAATGTAAGGACGGTGCACGTAATTGGTAACATAATTTTCTTGTATTATACAGATGAATTTGTCAAAAATAAAATATATTTTAAATTTCAAAGATCCGGGGACCTAATTTTAAATTTAAATTGAATTTCAACGACAGAGTAGTAGTAGCAAATCAACACGTACATAAATACGACTGCTTCCGATTTAACAGTACACGATTTAAAATCTTGATTTTAGAAAGAGTGAATAATTTTATTTATCTTTTAGGCATTTAAAATAGTAACTTTTAAAATAACTTATTAAGTAATTAACAAACTAGGCATTGAAAAGTGTAACCTTGCAGTAAATTTTATAACAATAATTATAACAAAATGTATAACAATATAACTTAAATTCATTATTTTAGGTATTATTTCCGATCACGCTAATTTATTAAAATACCACGTCAACGTGTTTCACGTGAATGCTATTACACTGTATAGTAATTTTTGTTGTAACTTTTTTCTGCTGGTACCAACGCGTTGACCATTCGTACAGATATGTGGCCCTACCTATTCCATTAATCGAGGCATATAATTTAACTGCAAAACCGACCACATTCCATTTAGAGTAGGTCTTCTCATATGCATAATTCTAAGATCAGATAGGAGTCGAATCAAGGTGAATTTGCGGGGTTCTCGTATGCTCGCGATACACACGCGTTCGCTGAACTCCTTGGCTTCCATACCGGGCCCCTGATCCGAGAACGTTGCCTCGACGATTAGCAAGATTCTCCTAATAAGAAAAGTGCATACAGCATCCCGCTACCGAAACAGTTATGATGAATCGCATTCCTGTAACGTATGTGCCACTCATCTATGAATATGCTTTTTCTTTTCTTTTTTTCTTCTTTTTTTTCCCGTCTTTTCTTTTTTGCCCACACGCTAATAAAACGCGTCTTTAGTTATTATTAACACCGTTCTTGGGCTCATCGATTGCAAATCCAGTAAGAAGTTGATTGATTCCTCGTCAGTCTTGGTTGCATGTCGTTAATTTTTTTTTTCTATACCGCTTTCATAGGACGAACACTTCTTCAAATATTTCGCATTCCTATTTTGCATGTTTTTTTTTTTGCATAAAATTTAACTTTTTGTTTTTAGCATGTCATACTTTGATGCTTTTGTTAATTTATTATTATTATTTTGAACATTATAGTTATGGTTTATTTTTGACAAGCAAACTAAAAAATATTATCTTAACGTTACACATATTCAAAGTAAAGCAAAATAGTTTGTAATTTAAATAAATTACAATTACTCGATAATGGTTAAAGGTAGTTTTTATGAGACAGTAAAATGTTTTTAAAAAGTGGTGTGGAAAATCATTATTATGAAAGCGGAATATAACAATGCCTTGTTATAATTTAATTTAATAATATATAACGACGAAATAATAACTGTGAAAAGTTAATTATTAATTATGATGTACGCGAGTGGAGTTATACAAGCTATTAAAACATGCAATTTGTTTAACTACCTAACAGTTGGAAAGATAAATATAATTAAATATCTATGTATATTTTTGTTCTTTTAAATATTCTCCTAGGCAAAATTTGCACATTGATTTGGTTAATTAAAATTGTCAATTTTTCTATCGCCTGCATTTTATTAGACGCTGTCTCCGAACGATTTCCCATTGTAATAATATTATTTATTACTCTTTATGCGTCATTTAATAAATAAGTCGTTTCTCACGGTATTTTCTTTTCGATTCATAAAAACTGCCCTAGATAATTTTCCAATTATTTTCTAATCGTTTCGTTGCAAATTTTGGTAAAATCAATAATAAACATTTAACAACGACATTTCTATTATTCCTTCAAATTTTATTTTATACATTTTACTATATTATATTGTAAAGAATACAATAAATACTCAAATATAGCCGAGTTACTATTTAAATGTCGTAAAAATTATTAATAAATTACTCTTGGTGTATAGTATACAAAATAATAATGGAACATACATTTCACAAAATGTATCGAACAAAAATCCAAATTTTACACATTCGCGGGAAAGTTTGATGTTGGAATTTAAATAAGTAAAAGTTGCACTTTGACACAAATATGATTTGTCCGTCGAAATAGTGACGAAACGCCGGGGCGTCCGAAATGGAAAAGAAGCATTGTTTCGGTTTCTTTTACGGCACAAGTCATTTGCATCATTCATGAGCCGTCAAGTAATCAGCGTTTCCGTTTCGTGAAAATATGAGAAAAGCCTCGCAGAGGTGAAAATACATTCCGATTGAAACGTAACCGCGTAAATAATGAACTGGAACGTGAATTGTTCTTTTTCGGGGGCACCGATGCTCTTTCAAGTATGAGCAGCCTGAAATTTCACGGACTTTTTACGATACAAATTTAAACGGTACAAATCTGGGTTGCCATGTAATTATTTGACTCGGGACGAAGCGTAAAGCGAGTGCCGATTTTGGACTGGCTCGCAACGGGCCAAGAAAGTGCCAAGTCATGTAATTTCGATGATCTGTGTAATTGTAATTTTTTTTTCCTTTTTTCTCCTTTTTGTGACTCTTCACGATGACGAAACGAAAGGAAAAACAAACAGTACGCTTTTGATGGCCATGCGCGCTGGTCGAAAATCGGCACCTACCATTGGATCAAGTTTTCCATCGGCAATCAGTTCCGGACGAAATGATATTTTATACAGTCAAACGCATAAATATCTGGGTCAGTACACCGTACTGACCTTGCCCTCCTCAAAGGCCCGACCGACTCGTGTCATAAAAAAAAATGTTTCCAATTACGATCCACGCTTTCCTTCACTGTTATTTCCGCGTATAATCCAGCGATACTTTTTAAACAGTCTCAAATTATACAATCAATCGAGCGAGATACTCGTAACATGCAAATCAGTGTGATCACATTTTTTTTTCCTTTTTTGCTCATCCAAGTCACGAGGGGATTGACGTACAGTTAAAGTTTACCGTATAAATATTTTTTATCTCGATGGGAACATCGGTGAAAAATTGATCCGCGTCGAAGAAAAAAAAAAGTGGGATTTGTGGAGATCCCACCGATCAGATAAGGCTTATCTTTCGATCCGCTTCACTCAATTAATCACTAATTAGAAATAATTAGCAATTAAATGAATAAGAATCGGAGTGGGAATGCCGGATAGTTTTGGTTAAATAGTACAACAACGGTAATGTGCATTAAATTGACTCAAGTTAAATAATTTATATATTAGTTTCACAAGTGGAGGAGTATTTATGGGTACGGTAAACGCGGAGCCGAAAATATTACCACGTTCTAATAACAGTTATTTTTGTTGCATTACATTATTTGTGTTACATTTGAAGCAAGCAATTTGATCATTTAAAAGTTTAAAAGAGTGCGAGGAATTAGGATTGCAATGGAGAATAATTTATCCATTTCAAAAAATCTAAGAAGGTGTAACCACTGTGAAATTATTTTCCTGAAAACAATTGAAAAACGATTCTGAAAAACTGAAAGTTAGTTAAGATATTGGACGTATTTAAAAGTTCTTATAATTTTTAAGAATTTTGCAAAATAATTCACGTATTCAGAAACTTAATCTAATGCAAATTTTAATTATCTTATGAACTTTGAAAAAATTGCTAGAATTAGACTTATCAGCGTTGTTTCAACAAAATTCAGACTTTTCAAGAGTTTGCCAAACTTTTTATAGATATATGGGTGTCGATAAATAAAGTGCTATTCCGATAAGACTAGAGTGCTTAGGGCCACATGAATTCTGGTTTTGGGACGTCTTCGACGTCTGCACAGTGATCGATAGACCGACTTGTTACAGCTATTCGACACAGAAAGGCGACTAGCGGGACTTGCACGCTCAATTTACATAACGATTCGTTTTCTGTTTGCTCTGTTAATGTACCAATATATTCCGGGGCACAAATATATTGGATTTTACAGCCATTAAATTTCATCGACATACGTGCAATTTCTCTGCGCGTGGCTGTGATATAATTTGAGGACGTTACGACATCGCTGATAAGCTCGAGTTAAACAAAATTATATAGCTGTAGTTTGATTATTTTATTTCAATACCAAATTTTAAAATTAATACTATCACAATCTTATTAATCATTTTATACTAATTTAATTAATTTTTACTGCCCAATGTTAAAATTGTCCACGTTGAAAATAAATCATTAGTAGTTTCTATTATTTTTCTAATAAAAATGAAACATATATAGTCCACGTATAATCCATATGTGTAACCACATATAATTAATATCAATTATTGCCATGCATAGTCCATATATGGTCCATATATGTTTTAACAACTTCATATAAGGAAATAAAAATTTCATATATCGACATATATGTTTTTCCTTAATCCATATATGGTCCACATATGTTTTTCCTTAATCCGTATATAGTCCATGTATGTTTTCCTTAATTCATATTATGGTCCATATGTTTTTCCTTAATCGATCACATATGTCTATACATGGATTAAGGAAAAACGTATATGGTCCATATATGAATTTTTTATTTCCTCATATGAATAAATTTCCCTTACTACTGTAAGATTTAAATAAATCAACGTAAACGAGTTGTTAATGCTTCCAAGACTGCTAACATTAATTTTATTAGATGTTTAGAATTTTAATTTACTCATAACAAGAGTCGTCGCGATACAAGACATAATTCGGTACAAATAGGACTCGTTAGTAGCTCGTTTACGGCTCATGATTTGTTGAATTTATGGCAGAATTTGAGACGCGTATTGGCTCGTAACCCGGAAGTACGAGGAATGCGCAATGTGTGTTGCGCCGTAAACTGTTTGTGAATTAGAAACAGAGAATGAAGGATATTTACATCAAACCGGAAGTAATGCAGTAGGTATACCGCAAGAGCCTCAAGGCCATGTGAAAGAAGAGTCCTAATAGCAATGAGATTTCTGCTCCGCGGATATTTCTTCTGCTACCAACTTTAAAAGTAAATTGTGGCTATCGTCTCAATGATGTTTACCGCAGAAACGTTAAAATACATATTTGTGGTACATTCTATTAGATTTCATTTTTTTTGTCTTCAATTCTATAAAACTATATAGAGTCTGACAAATGGTTAAATAAATTGTTCTTAGATTTCTTGAAGATTGTAATGGAGTAACCAGAAAAAAATCTTTTCCTAAATAAAATAACATCAATAATTTAACGTATCAAAGCCAGAAATAATTGCTGGGTGTAAAAAATACCCTATTTTCCATTATTAATTTTCTATTGTGAATACTAATATTTGAAAGAAATTTTATTATAGTTGAGATAACTTTTACCTAATATCTACGAGTAAGATGAAATTTCTATGCAATGTACGGAATATTTATCTAAACGACTACAATGCAAAGATTCGTGGATGAAAGTAGGAAATTCAAAGATTGCCGGAAACGTGATATGACGCGAAAGAAAGTTCGGCACTCATGAGTCATTTTATATTCATATGAAAATAAATACTAATGACAATAGCAGAAAACCCATTTCTTATTAAATGCTGTTGTTTTTTTCTTTTATGTTCTCAAATTTATTTAAGCCCATAATAAATAGCATTTTTATTTTTATTAATACAATTTTTATAGTTGACAATGGGTCGAAGAAAATCAAACTTTTTTTTTATTGTATGCTTTCACTTTTGAAAAAGAAGTATATGAACCATAATAAATGTATATCTATATTATATTTTTTTCCATTTTTTGTCTTTGCTCTTTTACGTCACCTTAAAAGATAGATATAATAACATGTTTGGGAAACTTAGTATGAAAGTTAGAAAAATTATTATAATGTCATTGTTCATAAAATAAATCTGTATTTTTTCCGCATATGGTTGTAAAATATACATTTCAACAATTACACATTTGAAATAACAAGTATAAAAATTCAAGATTACGAATAACGGTGATAATTTTAGTATTTTTAAATAAATATTTGAGAATTAAGTATATATATTCTCAAATATCTATCGTTGCATTTGAAAATTCGCTCCATTTTTTAGTATCCTGGTATATGATTGAAGTTTTAATATTATTTTCCTCATTTAGGAGGTAAATACAAAATTGACAAATTTAAAACTTAGAACTCTGGATTCTTATACTTAAGTCATGCTGACTGTGTTGGTTAGGAGTTTTCTGACATACAACAGTACACATATTGTACATTTGGGGACCATCCTCAAAAGCAACCTTTACACATATATATTTATATATATATATATATATATAAACATTTCCTGCGGTGCTTGATCCTCTCTAGATCTGAGTCACAAGATACGTCTTGTGACTCAAAGTCTAATTCTTTAATTTAGGGAATTTCAAAATGTAATGTGATTTTTTTAAAATCTAACTAAACTAGCTACTCTAGATTCAGGGCCGTGTTGGTCAGGTATCATAGTTGGTTGGCTACCATACAAGCGCCGTTTTATCGAGTTTTCTTACAAGATCCGACCTAATCAAGGATTTCGCAAAATTTAGATTAAAAATTGAACAAATCGTAGTTCGTTGTACAAATTGCAATGGCGTTGCAGTCGTCAAAAGTTAAGAGTGGCGTATCCGACTCGATATATTTTACTAACAGTCAATTTTGGAACACGCCTTAAATTTAATTAAGTATGTGTGTGTGTGTGTATGTCTAATGGCAGTTTTGAAACCAAATCACCATTAAAGTTACTTGTTTAATGGCAGTTTTGAAGACTGTCCTCAATGGTAAATTTTGAAATAACGGCAGTTCTGAGGACACTCTAAAATTACGCAATGCTAGTTAGTTTTTGAAAAAATTTATAAAAGTTAATTTAATTAGTTTTCAAACATTTATAACAAAGTTTAAACACTCAATTTCAAATTTCCCTCCATAATTTGAAAATTTACCTCCAAAATTTGAATATCCAACGCGTCCTAGTCTCCCAAATAGGACGAGTACCCAAAACTGCCGTTAGTCATATCTATATATATACAGATGTGAAACGTACATTTCAAGGACCTCAAAAAAAATGTGTAAAACATTTTGAAGTCCTTTCGAGGACGTCCTCTAAATAGTTACATATGAAAGAGTCATCTAATGCGGCCCTAGTCCCAGCATCGTTAATTTAGTCAGATTTATTTTCAAACAAAATTAAGAAATATACGGTTCATGAGTTTATATGTAAATAATATTTATTTTGTACTTTGTACATTCAATGTCGTAAATTTTAAATTATGTTATTCAATTCAAGAAATGGCAAGAAATTAAATCAAATTACATAACAAGATAATAAACAATTTTACATTACTTTCAAATATTTTTATAATAGAAGCATGTATAGAAGAATACTCGTGACCTGGAATATATATAAATCTCGAAAAATACATATTGTGCAAAATAATTTATTGAACCAAAAATTTAATATCTGCAAGCGGATATCTGATTAGGATACTGAATTTTGTACACTTTCTTCACCCCTATGAATTGGAAGAATAAACATTTTACATGGATCCTTGCATTTTTTTATTACAAATTATGTTTTTATGTCGAAAACTAATTAGGATGTGGCGAAAAAAATATTTTTATTTCCAACAGATGGAATTATAATTATAAGAAATGGAATCTATGCAAAAAATAAACTATTCATTAAAATGTTCATTAAAATGCAAATTTCTTTAAAGATTGAATCAATTCAATTAAAGAAATCAAAAACATAAAATTTTATCAATTAACTGATAACCATTTATCACATTTAAAGGATGGACAAAAAAATAGATGTTCTTTTTAACATAGAACTTGAAGATTAAAGTTTCCCACCTGGTAAGAGAAATGAATGGAATTTAATATTAACAGATGTACTTTTCACAGATATATAATTTATGGTTTGACAAATATTTCTATGTGATGCATATTTTTCTAGGTATATATATTCCAAAATAAAAGAATAACTATATATATATGGAACTTAATTTCAACTCATATCTCTCATTATAAAATACAAAGGAAACTTACTTTTTAAACTTACAATGTCGATTAATTAATATAATAAATTTTATAAATGAAAGCGCCAATATAAAAATTAATTTTTTAATTAATTAATTTTTTAATAATATAATTATTCTTATTTTTAGTTTTTTTTTTTGTATAATCAGTCTTCATTGTAACATTTTACAGTTATTTATAGTAAACGACTGTAAAAAAAACATGCAATCGTAATGGCAACAATATATTCAATCAATGAAAATATTGATTTATAATATTTGTTGAAGAAATATTAAATTATTTCAGATTTTCTACTTATACTTTTCTTGATTAAAGCCCAATCTTCTAAAATGTCCGAGTCATTAAGCATGTAAACTATGTAAGGTCCAGATATAAGGAGCGCTCTTTTTCTTTCTCCATGATTTTTTCTTCTATCAGTAGAATTAAACCACAAATCTGAGTGAATATCCGCATTGTTTCTATCTTCCTCTAATCTTCGAATTTTCTCTTGCAACTCATTATAAATATCATCATAAATTAATTCCTTTTCACTTTCAAAGTTCTGACGGGCAGCCTGTTCTTCTGCTAAAAATTTATTCTCTATATTTTGCAGTCGATATTGTCTCAGAATGCCTGCTACCTCAATTTTAGTTTTCATTTCCTCCCTCAGGCGTTCTAAAGGGATTAAATACTCTTCAGATTTCCCTGCTCTTACTTCGCTTAACTTTGTATCTATCTGAGTTATTCGTTCTCTGTACAACCTAAAAGTTATCAATATGAAAGTTAATTATTAATGTACATTGATTTGACTAAGTGAGATATACTGCAAGCTCCCACTTTTGTTCTTAAACTGTATACAACTAAGCAAGTTTAAATTGAAAAGATGAAAAGAAATAAATATTATTATGATATAAAATAACAATTACTGTTCTTTGAGTAATGTAAATTGGCGCTCTAAATCAACTAAATTCTCAATACATTCAGTTCTTCTCCTTTCACATTCATCCTCATCCATTTCCGATGATTCATCACTATCGGTATTGTCTGCACTACTATCACAAGATGCAGAACTTTGATTACTATCATTACTATCATGAGACATTTCTTCGCCTTCATTTTCTGATTCGTCTTTGACAATACACATCTGTGATAAAATAAAAAGTATATATTAAAATACATAAATCTTATTATAATTAATATATATTATTTTAATACCATAAATAATATTAGTGCTTATAATTAATTTATAATTAATATTATTTTTATAACATGTGCAAGAAAGTAACAATTTTTTCCCTCTCAAATGTGTTTACTGCATGAGCAAAGTAAGTAAGCAACAAATTGTTGACACTCCTTGAAAATCACCATCATTTCTCGCTATTTGCACGAGTACTAATTTGCCTATATATATATATTATATATAAAAAATATATAAGTATTTAGTTGCACTTGCCCTTAAGTGCATATATTTTATGATATACAAAACAGAGCATCATTCTGTGGATACAGGAGTATAATTTGATTCACAATAATATAACGCACTAATGAATATTTTCAAAGAATAGTAATTCCTATGATTTCGTTGTCATCTGCTTGAAAGGAAGCACTAAAAATAACTATTCTTTGAGAATATTCATCACTGTTTATATTTTTGAACTCCCATAACAGCAGGCCTTGTACTTTACCTTAATACTTTGAAATTACAAAATTAAATATCAAGTTTTACATTTTCCTATGGATCATAATTAATAAAATCAATTAACTTTTAATTGACCTTAATAGTTGATAAATATATTCTATATAAAACTAATCATTTCTTAAAACAATTAATTCAGACTCCATATAAATTTGAAGAAATATGAATGAAAAATGCAAATAAAAACAAAAATGAATGTATATTCATTTTTTTTGTTTGAAAAAAATACCTTCTCGTTTCGTTGATTGTTTCTAGGAACCCCAGACCGAGTGAAATACATTGTTGAATTGAATTAATTACAGGTTTGTGCAATTAAAGTTTAATCCAAGATGTCAATTTTTCAGTTTAATTTCGAAAAGCTTTGTAACTCGAATCTTACGGTCACGTAAAAGAAACAAAAGTGTGAAACCTAACCTCACTTACTTGTCAATCAGGTTGATTGCTTAAGTAGTAGTGATTATATTGCAAGTAGTTTGAAACGTCAGTAATCAAAAATTCGTTAAATTTTAGACTAATTTCTAAATTGTTAAAAATTCAAAACACATACGTGATTCGATTTGTTAAAGCATTAACTAAACATATATAACAATTTTTACAAATGGAATATCTCAATATAACTTTAATTTTTGCATCTTTTTTTAACCTCCAATCATAACAGAAGATGGCAATATTATGCTTATAAGTGGCGTTTTCCATAAGCATTCCGCTTTATGCGGAATCTGAACTAGTGGCGTATTCGGAAAGTAACATTTACATTACAAATATTTGTAATGTTCATGAAAACGCCGAACGCATTTTCGTAAACTTCTACATTATTTAATAATGTAGATATTTTTCGAACACGCGTTTTTCAATTGCATCCACAACTTAATTTAATAATGTGAATGTTTTTTGAACATACGTATTAGACAGAACACTATAGGCTCCTTGCGAATAGACTACAGCGCCTCTGGTAGCTGTTTTAAGCAGTAGCGGCAGGATAACTAAGTGTTCTTCGCGATTCTGGAATGTGTTTGAATCATTTAGTTTTGAGCATTCAAAAAAG
>JABFPN010002263.1:0-23234 GCA_022817305.1 Leptoteleia sp. ZL-2020
TTCGGTAAAACAAAAGAAGGCGCGCTGTTAGGCCAACGCAATACACCGTGTTGATCTTACATATTTTGTCTATGTTGAATCAATGCCATTTTGCTGTGAACCCTATGGCGTATTTTTTCCCGTGTAATAAAAATGAAACATATGGTCCATATATGTTTAACAATTTCATATAAGGAAATAAAAAAGTTCATATATGGACATACACGGTTTTCCTTAATTCATATGTGAACGTATATAATTTTTCTTAATTCATATATGGCCATATATGGTTGATGTATGATAATAATTAATTGAAGGAACTTATTAAAAGCATATATGGCTAGAATATTATAACAATTATGAATTAAGACAGATATGTCCATATATGTCCATGTATATGGATTAATACATATATGTCCATAAATGTGCATATATGGATTGAAACATATACGGACCATGTATATTTCATTTTTAGTAGGGTACCGGTTGTGGAATATTAATTTTTTTCTGTTTACCTGGCGTTTTGTTTGGAAACTTTGTCCCGGCGGAATTCCAAAAGGGCCTGGTGGAGTCTCGCGTTGAGAGTAGCGGCGAGGCGTCGAGCGGTCGATTCCTTGGAGCAAATGGCCGCGTGGCACCTCAGTTCGGGCCTTAATCGGCGTCCCTCGTGGCGGTACACCCACACGAAGAGGCGTGGGTGAGACGCCGGTGCCGTGCAGTACGTGACCCGGTGGGCCCAGTATTCCGTCAGACCATGGTCCTTAGTCGTGGCCGTTAGCCCGCCGCTCGTTATAGTCAGTCTCATCGACACGTCCGGCCGGTTGCTGCTAACGTAATTTCGCCAGAGCGTCGTCACCGGCTTCTCCACGCAGCCTTCACCTAAAAATGTCAAAATAGTTCGCTGCATCATTATCATTATTATCATGATTTCATCGAAACGGCGCGATTGTTTGTCCGCGTGCGAAAACGTGGACTTTCAATAGCCGCCACTTTTTGCCGATTATTCGACGTGTAATCAATTTTTACAGCCGTTACGCAACGCGCAACTTGCCACAGGCCCGGGAAAATTAAATGTCACGGGTCACATTTGTTTCTTTTATTTTCATTGGGATTCGACGGCGATCCACTTAATGATCGATAGGAACTGAAATTGCGCTTGAAATTAATTCAGCCGCGGGAGAGCGCATTCAAATGGGGGGAGGGGGAGGGGGTTCGTTGGTTTTGCCGGTGGAACGAAAGTATGCGCTCTTTTCGAGCTTTCTTAGGAAGTTGTTATCGATCTGAAGCAGTTTCGGTGAAAATAATTGTGGGATCGGTAGTGGTATCCTTTTAAACGAGCGTTTATTGTGCTTTGCGAGTAAATTAACATTGTCTATTTGCATGAAAATTATGTAACTTTACAATTTGTTCGCAAATTTACACGGTGAAAAGTATGAATAAATAATAATACCGTTTCTCTTTAAAGTAATTTTCTTTTCTTTTGAAGTAAACTCAAATTTTTGAAAGATATAATTAAATTCGTGTGAAGAATAATATTATTCATATTATATTATTAATTATTCCCAATTCTAGCTGTGTATTAATTTAGAGAAATATAAGCTATCAATTTTTTTATTTCCCATTGTTAAAAAGTCAATGCTCGGGCTGCTTTAATTTGTGTCAATTAAAATATATTAATAAAGTGCATTGAGGTTAAAGGCTACGTTACTCAGAAACAATGGAAGGCCAGTTTGCTATTTATTATATAAAATTGAAAATAATTACATAGAAAAAGTAAATTTACATTATATTTTTGATTTCTCAAAATATCTATTATTTCCTAAACATGAGGAATGTATTCATATAGTGTGATGTTATTATATAATAATGCAATAACATTATTGAAGATTGGAGCAATCTTCAAATCCTTTAATGAGGGCTCACTAACCACTTCATTCCTCAAAATAATTACAACGAAAATCCACTTCCGGTGGATTATTATTTCCCTCAATAATACCGATAATTTTCCAAGTGCAATGCTCCTTTTTTCCTATCCTGATTACCTTATGGTGCTTTTTTTTCTAACGATTGTAATTAAAATTCCATCCGCGCAGCTGAGAAACTTCCGGTTAAGGGCGGTTCGCTTGGCTAATGGAATCCGAATTCTACAAAATCACGTACCGCGCGCCTAGCGCCCGCGATACATCGAAGGCAGCATGCATATCGAAAACAGAATTGTAGAAAGTGTGAGAACGTTTACCTTTGCCGCGCGCGGTTCAATCAACGTTCAATTATTTAAAACTATTTTTATTATATCAGTCGAAGTCCACAACCTAGACCGAGTTTAATAACCCAGTTTCATGGTCTAATCGTCATTAGGCTGATTTCACTGGAATAGAATTTCTCCGATCGACAGATACAGCGCCTGTTAACGCAATTAATATTCATTTTATTCGCCTAATCCAACAACGAATTAACGCCTTCGAGTTGCCGATACAATTTGTTCAATTTGAAATCTTTTCATATCTCTTAATAATCGTAATTTCATTCAGGCCTATCCCAGTTTTTATACTACGATCATAAGATTAATTTTATTCGCATCGATCAAGTTGTTAACATTATTATTATTATTACAAAGTTAACAGATTAGAAATTTTTACTTAAACCAACGAAATTGATTGGCAAAGAAAGGATGTTTGATTGTAAAAACCAACATTTTGTTTCTTGTTTAGCTGAAAAAAAATTTTAATTGAAATAACCAAATATCTTGGTCCAACTAAATGTTTAAATTGCTGTTAATAAAAATAATTGTTATTAGTTCCTTTAACTAAATGTCCAGCGCTCCCCAGCTGTGACAGACGATTTCACGGTCAAACACCCAAGTCCCGATCTCACTTTGCACGCGACGTATATTTCCACTCGCGATGAAGATATCGGGATACTATATGTATTACGAATTATATTACGACCATCTCGGGCACAAAAATGCCGCGGTTTAATCCAAAAATCAAACGCGACAACCGACAACCGTCTGCTGATAGGTACTTATGTAAAATGCAGCGATATATTTTAATATTATCAGTGCCCTGATGATGCAAGATATTGATCATCAAATCGATATGATATGATAAATGGACGTCAACAATTTTTTCCTCCGATGAAAAAAAAGTTTGCAACATTTAATGACGCTTACACTATACGAGTGTACACATGCGTTTTAATATCATGCATATAAAGTCGTAAGCAATATTAAATACGAATTCCTATTTAATTCAATTTATAAATAAATGACCATTCAATGTTTCCAGTTGAGGTCAGGGAATAATTTTAATGTTCACAAAAATTCATGTAAATTTTTGTCATAAATTGTCGAAAAAACGACGCTATAATTATGATTTTAAATTGCTCGTTGCACAGTTTACATGGATACTCCTCCCACATTAATATTTTACCATTATTTTTTTTTCTTCCCTTGCAATAATTAATTAATAAACATTAATTTTTTTGTTCATTTCAGCACTTAAATTGTACATTTATATTTAATTTCGTTACAAGTTGTAAATGTTTCAATATTTTAAATTTTAATGTAAATAGTACATTGTGCACCTCGAGCGATATGTTGGTGATTCCGCACGAGGTGCACACGATACTTGTTTCAATAAGTGAAAGAAAAAGTATGTAGGTACTGTTTTTTTGTAGGAAAGGGATTTGCGTGTGTACTGCAGGCGGGGGTCCAGGGGGCGAAGCCCTCGATATGAAATTAAGATACATTCAAAAGAAATAAAAGATTTTTTTTTCACTTCACGTTACTTTACAAAATAAACGAGAACAATCGAGTCGTTAATTTAAATGAACATAGGTGCGATTCATTCCAGAACATAATTCCCCATATGTGAATTTTGAACAAAGTCAAAAATGTGTTCATAAACGTATCCGTGAGTTTACTCTGTCACTTTGGTTAGAGGAATCCCCTATATTCCCTGACGAGTGTGCAAGAATCAACTGATTTTGTTTTAATGCGCATGCATCAAGTTAGATTCCTCAGCATGTCAGAAATTTACGTGTTTTCCTACCAAAAATAGGCTAGGAATCTTTACTTTTTCTTGCACGTATTGAAAAAATTAATATACCACTTGAATTGAATTACATATTAGTAATAATTGCAGGTTCATAGCTCTTTTTATAGTTCGAAATTTGTTTCTTGTTCCTTTAATTTAATAAATCTTAAATTTCTACTAAAAAGACAAAACCTACTCCATTTGGAAGAAAATATTTTCCTGTCATTAGTTTCTGACATAAAATAAATTGCAGTGAAAGAGATTCTTTTATTCTCTAGGAAGAATAATGCTCATCGTGACAAGTGTTTTTTTTAGTTATTTAAAAATGACCAAGTGAGAGGGATTACTGCCATTAATAAATTCCTTTCTGTGAGAAAATTCAAGTATAGTTTGATTGATTTCAAAGGATATATATTTCAAACAAAATGTTTTCTTTAGAACTATTATTTAAAAATAAACTTCAAAACATAATTATAGTAAGGGTCATTATATAATAATTTATTTATATTCATTAATATAATTGAATATTAAAACCACATGTGAAAATACTTTATTAAATTAATTTAAAAAAAGAAATGCAAAATGTATCAAATATACAAATGATATATCAAAAACATTATAACAACCCTAGTAAAAATGAAATATATATGGTCAATATATATTTTAACAATTTCATATAAGAAAATTATGAAATCATATATGGACATTTTTTTTCCATAATATATATATGACCATTTAAGGTCGATATATGGCAACAATTGATTTCTATATAAGGAAATTATTAAAAGCATATATTGCTAGAATTTTATATCAATTATTGCCATACATCGACCATATATGGATTAAGGGTAAACTTATATGTTCATATATTAATTTTTCATTTCCTTATATGAAATTGTTAAAACATATATGGCCAAATTTTACTTTAATTAAAACATATATGTTTCATTTTTACTAGGGAATGTTTGCTTCAATATAACCAATTGTATTAGAAGAAAATAAATAATACATTGCAAAAAATATTACTCAATCGGCATGAAACACCAAATGTGCATGGGCTGTCGTCGGCTATCCATCGGCCCATTGACGTGCCGATCATCGGCCGATCGTCTTTAGCTGTTGATCGGCACATCAATGGCCCGATGGATAGCCGACGACGGCCCATGCCCATTTGGTGTTTCATGCCGATCGATAGCCGATCGACGGCAAATGACGTCTTTTTCTATATGGGTATAATTATAAAAAATTATTTTTCCCGTTTGATTTAAAGGATCGATGGAGATGAATGCTCGACTAAAAATGCGTTATCAATGAACTTCAATTACGGCAATTTTCCTGACGCATCACGTCACTCGAGATGATCTGTCGAGCGAGTATCGTATTTACATAGCCGATGTCAGTAGATAAAACACCACTGGCGTTTAAACTCCTTAACCGCTGAAGTTTGCTCGCGGAATTTCTTATCTAGATTTTCCTGGCTGTCAGTACAGATAAACGGCACTCTTAAAAATGATTATTTCATTGTAATAGTATCCTTTCGGATTATTGCAAAAACCTATTCAAATACTTTCGGTGAGAACTAGTAGAAATTTATGAATAATACCTAAAATTTCTAGCTGGTAATAGAACAAGTAAAAATTTTATATATAACAGCTAAACAAATTTTGTTACGGTTATCTTATTGAAACAGTAAAACCATTTAGGTGTTATTACCAAAAATTTAGATGGAGTAGTAAGACGTCATAAAAATTCAACATCATATTCGATTTGACAGCTACGGTACTAACCTTATTCATTGTGTTAACAGAAGTATTGGACTTCGATAATTTAATGTGGAAAATAATTAAAAAAAATTTTAAAGAAACTAATCAATAAGAATGTTTTCATATGTCGTTTATTAGCAAGGTATATTGTATTTTATTTGTTTAAAAGTGACAACATTTATTAGGTTAAAAGTGACAACATAAACAAACCACTTACACTCGCTAACACAAACACATACGTAGCGGCGCTAGTGTTTTGTTCACTTTGACGAACCAATCATCTGCGAATAATAAAAATTTAGGTGATTTAGCTAAAAATTATTTTTGATTCAGATATATGCAAATATATTTTGTTTTCATATAATTTTTTTTCTCATTCACCTTTATATTTATGTATTATTCCAAAATGTTATACACAAATAATTTATTTGTCATTACTATATAAATATTTTTGAAATAGATAAATTTTATGTCTATATTAAATAGAAATAACCACATATATTTATTTAGTTATACATCATATCCCATTTTTTTCTGTGTACTATATTATATTATAAGGAATACTATAATTGCACACATACCCCGAAGTTATTATAAAATATAGTAGAAATTATAAATAAATTTCTTTCAGTGTACGTTTAATTATTCATTGTTCAAAAGTAATTATTGTGCATCCGGTATATTTTTCTTTCACGGTCATTTACTTTCCTGTAATTTTTGTTCATTTTGTTCATTTTTTTTAACAGACAAATGCTATTTTTTTTCTTTGGTTTTCCATCAACGCTAGAAATCGCTTCGATGGGACGCGAAGATTATAGTCTTTTTTTTTTTTGTATACGAACTCTCGTGAAGTGCCGTGTCAAGGTTGACGGAAGTGGCGACACACTCGCCTCGATAAATTTACAACGAAAATGGACATTCTAACCGATGCAAATTTATCGCCAAAGAGTCTCATATTTGTCAGAGCGTAATTGCATTCTTGCGTCGGTTGAAAGTCATTTTGCATTTCGTTAATTATTGTATTTGTTCGTTTATATCATTTGGTATTCCAATATTTACTACTTTTCCTAAACTAAAATTGGGGAAAACTACTTTTCCATTGACAACAACAATAATAAAGCATCGAAAGATAAACTGCAAAAATAAACTTGCAAAGCAATTCATTATAATTATGAAACATTATACTGCATTATTGTTGAAAAATAATACAATCCATTAGAAGCAATTTCATGAAAATTGCAAAAAAAGTTGAAAACTTTTTCCCGGCGATAATTAAGTAACGCTCACAACTTTTTTTTTTTCTTTCTATCGCGCGTGTTACAGAAGAATTTTTTGCCCGGAGGAATATTTTCGTCCCCATTGGGAGACAATAAGTAACAATTACGAAACGATACGTGCGCGCAAAAAGTGATCGAGTAACGTCGCCGGACAAAAACCAAATGTCACCGGGGATCTCGAAAAACCTTGAACTATAGTCATCATTGCCAATCTTCTTATTCGTCTTCACCAACGAGCGAGATAATCTCGAAAATCCATCGGATTCCAAACCGGGGACGTATATATGTTTGCCGACGAGTGTGTAGCACTCTCAAGGACAGCGCGCGCGGCTCATTCGCTCATTGCCGATTCCGCATACCGAATATCATAATTTTATTCGGCAGTTTGAATTATGTGCCGGCGCGAATTTGCAGTCCCGTTTAACCTTCCTCGGGCACGATTCGTGATTTCCTTATATTTCATACGTAATTCGATTCGTTCGAATTTGCAGATTAACTGTTACACCTTAATTATTGCCCAATTTAATAAGTCACCCCTCCTTTCGAATTTGGGTCACCAATTTGGGTCGCGGTAATACAATTGTCCAACTTTTCTTGTACGCAACTTTTTTCCGCGCTTCGTTTCACGAAATCAATACCAACCAAAAACTGGTTTTTAGTAATTAATTAACCTTAAGGTACGGGTAAGAATTGTAATAACCTTTAATGAACGTTAATTTGTTATGCTCCTTAAATAATTATATTTCAGAACAATTTAAAATGTTAATGCACATATACTGAGAAGTATTTATAAACGACCTCGTATGAATTTACAAAATTGCAATTTAAAATACTTCGGAGCATTTTTAATTAAATTATAATAGTTTATGATAATTTCGTTATAAATATTAAAATCTGTATTATAATAATTTAATAATTTTTAAAGTAAGTAAACTGTATACCTGCGTGGAAAAATTTTAGTGCCACAGCAGAAGCCACAGTGGCTGATAATGTGGCACGGAACAATTTCGGTCCCACAGAATCAACCACTATGGCTTTTGTTATGGCACTAAAATTTTTCCACGCGGGTAATTTATTGATTGAAGTAAATGATTTAAGTCATTATTTGTAAACATAATTTAATTATTCCTACTTTGGGATAATATTTCAAATA
Organism: Leptoteleia sp. ZL-2020; assembly: GCA_022817305.1. NCBI lineage: Eukaryota > Metazoa > Arthropoda > Insecta > Hymenoptera > Scelionidae > Leptoteleia > Leptoteleia sp. ZL-2020. The sequence goes on from JABFPN010002263.1 coordinate 8,210, forward strand.
TACTTCAGTTTTCAACGTATTTTGATTAGCAACGTTAAGGTTCCATCAATTACCACTCCTACTTTATCGACTTGCTATAATTAAAAAACCGTTTTTATACAAACTATAACGCTACTTTTTAATACCCTTAGCAATGACCCCAAAATGATTTTTATGTTTACTCGTCATAATAAGGATATTTATTAAATTAAATTAAAAGATCCACGCGATATAGTTTTAATTAAATAATTTACAATCAATATTTATTCGTGTATATAATTTATATCAGTCTGATTAATTGATAATGTATAAGACGAATGCACGTTATTTTGAAAAACATGGGCGATTTATTACTGACAATATCGCGGCTGATTACCGAAGTTGATTTAGTCTTGGCGTACAGTGTACGGAGAAAGCGCGGGGAATACCCCCCCCCCCCACCTCCTCCTAAGCTGCCGGTACCATGACATATCCGGTCACTGCACCGTGCAATTTTGTTCCTTGTATGTCTTCCATGTAATTGTAGAAAATATCTCCCGAAAAGCGGAAGCGCCCATTCAGCGCGAAATCGTCGTCGCTTACCACTTATTACCCCGGTGCTTATTTACCTCGTGTTACGTGTTTACGGGACATTCGAAGAGACTACTTTAATGCGCCAATTACCCGCTTTATTTAAATAAAATGTTCAACTTTTTGTTATTCGTCAAGTCTTGATAATTCTCTTAATTAAATTTACATCATTTTATGTAGGTTGGCATTAGCTTACGTCTTCTCAATAATATACAATTAAGTTTGATAATACACAGAAAATGTACGATTCGCAAGCTTTCTAATGATTTGCAGTAAAAGAAATTTAATAAAGAAAGGGCAGTTTCGGTTAAGATATCATTTGGACGCTGAGAAAATTTTATTAATTTAGTTGCTAATATATTTTATAATAATTCAGACGTGTAATATTCCTTATAATAAACTTCATATTATTTTAAGCATTATACTGTTTTACAATGGGTGCAGCAATTGCAGAATTTTTAACCGGTTTTCCATCACTAATACTTTGTGTGAAAAGACATTTTAATTTGGCCGATTAGATAATGTTACGAGACGTCGAGTGATTACCGGCCGTCGCCGTTACATCTATGCGCGTCGAGAGAGCCTAATTGTAGTCGCATTAGATGACACTAATTCCGTCCCCTGAAATCCCGATCACAAGAACTGTTGCGCACTTCCGGCGCACCGCGGCTCACGTGTACCGACTCCGGATTAATTCCATTTTATACGTGCATGCATGTGCCTCCGATTAACGGATTTAATTGCCGTTTGTCTCTGAACTTTGCGAACACATTTATTGCCGCTTACGAGCCATGTGCAACGCAACTGCGTTCCACCTACCTTCATTATAAACATAACTTTATAATTAAAAATCACTCCGATTACAAAACCATGTCAATTAGGTTTAAAAATTTAAAGTAGATTATATTTAAATAAATTTTAGAAGTAGCGGCTTTTATATAAATTATACTCGAATAAAAACATATCTGAAGAGAGTTATTTAAAAAAAATTGTTTAATTAAATTAGAGAAAAAAGCAATTAAAAGCGAATAATAACGTCATAATTCGTCGGCGGGATTCTTCAGACGTTTAGATTTGCAACTGAATACTTTTAGCTGTATTTTCTCATATGTCTCGTTGGGTTTACATATTTTCCATGCTAATAAACATCATTTTTACGATGTATACGAATTTTTCAAACAATCACACTTTTATGACGTATAATATTGCCGGTATAATAATGGCGCCAGAGGCTCATCTTCGAATTACCGTGAAAATTCGTTTATCACTTAATCAGTAACTCTAAACAGTAATGCAATTTAATGAGAGGGAGATTAGATAGGAAAGCCAATGCACTTCATGATATTTTTAATCGGTGGATTTCATTTGAACTGAGTTTATTATAAGTGCCCCGATAAGCGGTATTGATTCCGCTGCGAGTTCATTATAAATAGACAACCACCGAATTTCATAATTGAACATCGCATTAAATTACCAAAAGCATGCACCTCGTTAAACCAAATACATAATATACCGCGAGAAATTCGTTCAGTTAATATTACTCATATAAAAAAACTGAATATACACTCAAAAAATTACACCTGGATTTCTATTTACGCTAAATAGAATCTAATTATCATAAATAGAAATATTCTTAAATTAAAAATGTTTAAAAATATTAAATAGAAAATCTGTTAAATACAAGAAGATTATTCTTAAATAAACAGTTTTATGAGTGTATTAATTGCAAAATGTTTGCAAAGTGTACTTATATTTCTTAAGTTATCAGTAAATTCTACTGACTTTTTCAGTTGAGCCAACAACTATCATTAAAATTGCCAATTCAACTGACTATGTTAGTTAGGTTTACGTATTATTGTTTTTTTTTTCTCTCAGTGTAAAGATGATTGTTACACTCACAAAATTGTCTTTTTATGAGTAAAATAGAATCTTCCTATGTTTAATAGACTTTCTATTAAATATTAGAACAAATTCTTAATGTAAGAATAATTATATTTATGATAAATTGATTCTATTTAATGTAGAAATCCAACTGCATTTTTCTCAGTGCATGAATATTTTCACCATTATTTAGCTATCATAGTTTCCTGTAGATTAGCCGTTAATTAATTTGTTCCCAAAAATGAATTCGTCATGGTTTAAGTTTCGGCGCGTTATCGAATCGATAAATACAAATGTGGAATACATTTTCTACCAATTATAGTTATCTCCGGGGTTATAATTCAGTCGCGTGTATCTGCAAATTAATCAGACGTAATTCATTTACGTAGTTTTACACGCAAATCGGCTTGGATCAGTCACTTGAGAAACGGTAAAGAGAGAAAAAAAAGAAAGAATGAAAGAAAACGAGGGGGAGAGAGGGAGAGTAAGAGAGAAAGAGGGAGAGAGATGAAAAAAATGAAGCATTCGCAAAATTTATGTATTTACAAATGTAGGTTTAACTAGGAACAGGTTTGATACGTATAAAATGCACGAAATTGCATGTATGTAGGCTATAAGCAAAGAGAATTTAAATTATAACAATCAATCATGTCGCGTACGGCAACCGATTTAAACTGGTCGTAAAAAACAAACAATTCCGGATGAAATACCAGTGATGTAAGTGGAGTAATTAATAGCAAAATATTTGTTGAAGTGCAAATTGTTTACACTGTTATGCGAGCTTTTGCATACATTTACATCTTTATTAGTTAAAAATAATTTTGTTTCATTTAGATTGCGATACTGATCGCTTCGTTTTTAATAATTCATTGATAATTACGCATTTAATTTGGATTAATTATATAAACGTAATAAATTCATTCAAAATTATATATTATTTGTTTAAAATGATAATATTGCAGTATCGAGAAGAATGAAAATTGTTATTCGTTACCATATTAGAATTTCTGTTATTAAGATACAATTTTTAAATTACTATTGAAAGCTAAATACTATATTTAACAATTTTTTCGTATATTCTTCATTTTATATAAGTAATAATTTAAAAATATTCTTACTGACAACCATAAATCTACATTTTTAGTCTATTTTTTTTGCCAGCACAAAATTTCAATTTACGCAAATTTGCTAATAATAAACAATGATTAAACTAATTCATTTTCTAGTAATTATTTCTTAGTGTTATAATAAAATTAAAGAATTAGTTATACATAATGCTTAATATTAGTGTTATCAAAGTGAATTAAATTCATATTTTTTTCGTGAACTTAAAATATTTTATTGACTTTTATGAAGTCAATGTGCTAAAAATATATTTTTAATTAAAACTTTCTAACCAACAAATGTCATTTAAATGAAGCGAATGAAAAATTCCATCTAAAATAAAGCAAAAAATGTAATTGCAAAGAGTCGAAATTTAAAATTACTTTCTTCAGTTAGCAATATGTATCAGATTGTTGACATTGTATATGTATCACATTGTCTGCATTCTGTCAATAATCGTCAACAATCTGTTACTTTCTGCTAACTTAAAGTAATACAATAATTTTTTCACGTTTTCAAGCACACGACCACTTTAATAACATATTAATAATTTTTTTTTTTTGATCTTTTCTTTCCTTGTAGAATTTCAACTATTTTGTCTTTGTGTAAAAAAATGCTGAAAAATATTGCAAAACGTTGTAGAACACTGAAAAACTGCTGAAATTGGGAATTTTCAGCATTTCTCAGATTTTCCAGCAGTATTCAGCATTCTTCTCTACAAGGTTGTTTTCAGAAATATGCTTAATTACTTAAGAGTTTAGATGTTTTAATCACTCAATGTTTATACAATGGATTCCTATGAGTTTACACGGAGAGAAAAGATTAATAAGAACGATTAATATTGTTAGTAAATTGGTCACAAACTTAAAGAAACTGATTAATGAGTTGGCAGTTTACTCTAAATTTTATTTATTATAAAATAAACAATTTATGAAATGTACTTCTACAATTGCCGACATACTCAATTTGAAAAACAAAACAAAACACAACAGAAGAATACCTTTGGCCCATCCAGTTAAAACGTTTCCCAGGTACGAAACTTTGTAAGAGGGGTCGTATTCGGTGATGGACACATTTCCTCGGTGTCTTCTCCAGATTCGTCCTAATCCTCTCTTAAGGGACCTCAAGGTCCTCTGGCCGAATTCCTTGCCAGCCGACACGGACTCCAGGGAGTCCGAAATGGAATCCTCGTTGACGGGTATCACATCTCCCACCGCCTTCATTTTACAGCGAACGTGCTACCCGCACGTGGATCGCGCGTAAATCCTTTCCGCAGCTGACAAGCCAAAGCACCGTATCACGTGTTACACCGGAGTGCCGGTGCCGATCGGCATCATCGTCGCGCGCCTCAACCTCTACATCGTCTGGCGCGACCAAATCTCGCGCCGTGATAAAAAGGTGAAATTTAAGTCCCGTTTCCACGGCGACCCCCTTCCAAGCGTGGTGCCGCCTCCTCCGGTGTTTCTTTTTCGTTCGCCTCTTTTTTCTCTCCCCCTTCCCTCCTTGTTCGGCTTCTTCGCGGTAAGATACTCGCATGCACCGTACCAGAGACACCTCTCCTCTTTTCTCACATCTTTTGTCCCGCTACAGGGGTGGTGGTTGCAAAAGTCAAGGTCCCAAGGATCTGGAAAAAGAAGCGCGAGAATTGATTAGAAAGGTTACGTTGTAGCTTACTACCAGTTTTTTTTCATCTGTTTACAAACTTTTCATTTGGCCTTGTTTTTGCTTGTAAAATTTGATTAACTCAAACGTTTCTGTATCGGAGCGATTGTTGTACACAGTATGTAAGATTTCTCTTGTACACTGAGAGAAATGATTTGAACAAATTGAAATTTTTCGTTGTAATTTGAGGACATGATGGATATTGCTGCAAAAAGTACAATCATTGTGGAATGTATTCATAAAAGGATAAAAATTATTATATTGTAAATAAAAATGGGGACAAATGGTATCTTCTTGTTAAATTTAGTATATAGTTTAAAAAAGGTTATGATAACAATACAAGTTATTATGATCCAGTATAATAAAAATGATTCCATATCTCATTACCACTATTAAATTGTATTTTAAGTAAAACAAGAAGATGTCATTTGTCCCAATTTTTATATACAGTAATAATTTTTATCCCAACTTTTTTCTTAGTGTACGCTCACAAAACTGTCTATTTAAGAATAATAGAATCTTCATACGTTTAATAGATTTAATAGATTTTTTTCAGTGTAATTTTTTATTGCACTTTTGCGGACTTTATCGATTTGTCTGTTATGTCCTCAAAGTACAAAAAAAGATAACAATTTTTTCAAAAAGTTTTCTCTCAATGTAAAAAAAGTATCTCGTTGACTCGCTCGAAAATGATTCGTTTCGTATCAAACCGGTCTCTTGTTGCTCGAAGAAAATTAAAGTTTTGATTCAAATGGATTTTTACTCTTGGTCGTTCCTTGTTACATCGAATCGAATGGGTATAATAAATATCGTTGTATTAAGTAACGTCTTGATGGAATTTAAATTATTTTTAATTTAAATTCATTTTCATAAGCATAATTGGGAAAAAATTATGTCGCATTTCTATTAAATTAAAATAACGAGGCAAAGAAAAGTAGAATTTAAATTCTGATTGCCTTGAAGTAACAATAGTTTATATAATACAGTAAACCTTATACTTATATATTACGCAACTGTTAATATAATATGCTTATAAAAAGATGAAGAACGGGAAGACCGTGTAAAAACATGAAAATATTTTCTTTTTTCTCCGTATTCTCACAATATTAAGCAACAACAAATGTGCACTTACAAAGCAACGAATCATAATTTCTGAAATCATATTTTAAAGGAAAAACTTATTCGTGTTAGTTCGTAAATTGTCCCACACTATTTTAGTACATCCTTTTTACGAAAGAAGGATATTCAAAAGCCAAACTTTTAGGGGATTTTTATGTCACGGGTGAACATGCCAAATATAGGAATTTACTAAGTAGAAAGTTTCTATTATTGCCAAAAACAATATTATAATTTCGTAATAATAATAATAATTATATATTTAATAAATAATAAACATAAATTTATGAGCTTATGTCACGTTGCAAGGCTTTGCTAAAAAAAGCACAAAATTTTCAAAATTTCAATGTTTGAAAGCGGCAAAGAAAAAAACAAAGTTGTTAAAAAACTAAATTTAATTACACAATTCGTTAATTATAGAAAATCGCAACATTTACAAATAACGCAATAAACATTAATTAAAGGTCCGACGAACGTTCAAAATTGATTTTGCCTGAAAAACAGATAAATCAGAAGTAGGCAAACACGCACATAAAACGATTGCGTTCAAATAAACACCATGAATTCTTAAAATATTCAAGTATGTCACCTATTTCTCTTCTCTTCATTTTTTGTTTTCTCTTACAAATTTTTTTCTGCTCAAAGGTGACTAAGATTCTGAAGCTACACCTGCGAATTATAAGTATAAGATAATAGCCGAAGGAATACCCAGTTTTTTCTCGATTACGATAGATAAAAGCAAGAACAATTTAGCCAACTTTTATTGCAGTCAAGCACTTCTAAGGTTAACGACGCGAAAGATAAAAAGACCATTTTTAACCGGAGAGCTTCAGCTGGAAAATTATAGCACAATGGAATTCGATTAATCTTCTAATGTAATTATCGTCTGTTAGTCAGTGTGCAATGAAAATAGAAGAATGGTCAATTTTTAATGGACGTAAACATTCCTTCGATTCATAAGACTTATCCGTAACCGAGCATTCAGAAAAAAAATAATTTTGACAAATAATAATCATTCTGGTAACCCGTTGATGTAATAGATAAGTGGTATAAGTAGTAATGGTATAAATCATAATATGTATTAGAAAATATAAACGCTGGAAGAAAAAGAAAAATATTTATGAATCTTATATTATGTTTTGTAAAATAAAATCATTAATATTTCATTACTGGCGCAGTAATGGAATTCGGTATTGTAAATTAAATAAATTTGGTACTGTATTATCATTCAAACGGTAGTGAAAAGGTATTGAATCGGTACTGGAAATTGGTATTGCATTACTGCTATTTTGAATATAATGTCAGTAATGTTTCATTACTGGCGCAGTACTGGAATTCAGTACTGTAAGTTACATAAATTTGGTACTGAATGGTTTGTCAAGCATTTCTGGCAAATTACTTAAATAGTACTGAAATATGATTATCGGAAATTTCTACTTGGGAAATAAAATGGACAATTATATCAAGTTCCTTTTCATAAACGTGACAATATTGTGCAATGATAAATTAAAGTTACATTTATAAATAAATAAAAAGCAATTTTGGATCAAGAACAGATTTACGAAGATGAAATTTATGCATCGCAAATTGACACCATATTAATGAATTTCAACCTGACAATTATTGTTGTTTCATCCTTCGATTGAAGCAGTCAGATATGAAACCATGCGGCTAAAAAATCACAATCAGTCTTTTTTGGGAATATGCATACGAAATGTGAATCGGGCAAAAAGTTCGACATTCCATTAACACTTGCAACCTTCAATTATTAACAATAATAGGCAGCATATTTGCGCATGTAAAAAAATTTCAGTATGATATAAAACGTGCTAACCGGATTGACAGAAGACAACATAACGACCAAAAACTGCAGTTAACCTTTAGTCATCTGTTACCCCCCCCGAAAATCTCGGCCGACAAAAAGAATCGGTTAATTCATTCTGGAAAAAACATCTGCATTTTAAACGGAAACGAAAATGAGGCAGAACAATTTGAACGAAAGAAGAGCAAAAAAGTTACAAGTATTAACATAATAAAAGAATAAGTTAGTTTGTTGGTTTTTTGCGAAAACAAAAATCAATAATTCCCGTTCCCAAGTTGAAAACAATGCATCCATCTTTGTCATCCTCGTTTTTGCACAATGGCATTAGGTGTCTATAACGCCGATTTGTTTAAACTCGCGATAAATTTGCACTCCCCCCCCCCCATTTTTCGGCCCGCCTTCGGCATGCCATTATGCTTAAATGTTTAAATAAATCATAGATGATCCGAGCGGTGAATATTATGAATTTTTTTAATCCCTCGTTTTCCGTTAATTAGCGCGAGCGAAAAACTGCGACCTCGCAATCCACAATCATTTCGGTGAGATTTATAAACATTTATGATAATTGTCGCGCTCGTAAAAACCATTTTTCTATGATTTTTTTACGGCCCAGTGCGTTTGAACTGTGAACGGCGTGACGTCCCGGCGTAAAAAAGACGAAAATAAGACGATGACTGATGGTTCTGCGGATCGGGACAGCTCTTTTTTTACCCGCGACACATCTTCACTTTTCTCGCCGGCGCTTCGCTTATGTAACTTAAATGCAAATCACCTTTTCCGAATAATAAGAATCTATTGTTCATCGGAGAAACAATTGCGCCGCCAATTGGGATGTCTTTGTGTTGTAACGACGTAATGGTTCGTGTATATTATATGCATGCAATTTGTAAAAATATTTCGTTTTGCTTCTTCCATCGACTCACACAGAAATTTATTAGTATTCGCTATCATAATTGTATTTTAATTTTCATATAGCAATTTTATAATTAATATTTGGAACATTATTTTCATTATATCAGCACTTAATTACTAAACGCCAAACATTTTTGGCTTAAAAAATTATCTTAGGCAACCTAATTAGTTACACATTTTAATATTTTTATTTTATATCATTGATTTAAAAATTATTACGGAAATTAATGTATTTACTTTTCATATAGCAATCTTATAATTAATATTTGAAACATTATTTTTATTACATCAGCATTTAATTACTAAATGTCAAGTGTTTCAACTTAAAATGAACATAATAATGAGAGCCATCAAATTAATTAAATATTTGACATTTTTTCAATTAATTATTTTTAAAATAATTGATTTGAAATACATGATGAAAATTAACATATTTTTAATTTGATCTGATGACAAAAAACGTTAAAAATCATTGTTACAATAATTTTCATTTAAAAGACTTACAATATCTTTTACACTTTTAAACTTTGGAGCAATATTTCATAAAACGTCTTTCATCTACATTAGAGATGAAAAATGATAGGCGCTTTAGAAACGAAAAGAAGATTTATTTAGTGTGTCAATGAGGCGACTCTTTAATAATTTCCAATGAAAAATGTTCTGACGGATATCTTACACAATGCTCGTGCACTTAGAGTTAAAGTAGAAATTGTAAAGAAGGGTTACTTAATCGATTTTGTGTTAAAAATTCGCAATCGCTATATTATTGAATCATGAAACGCACGAGTCGTATTAATTACCATACAGTTATTTTCTTCATCTTACTGAAGCAAAAACTTTTATTTACATTTCTTTGTAAAACTTTGTGCAAATCGCTTAAACGTGTGACTCGACGATCAGTCGTGATTTATCTAATATACGTGTGCGTTTAAAGTTAATGAAAAATGTAGTGATATAAACTCTAACTGTATACGCATTTTATCACAATTTTGCATAACTTTTATTACGGTCTTACGATGATAATGTACTAACAAATGTTAATAAACACGGTTGAAACAGTGGCGGTTTATTTTTAGCGCTATTTAGTACACTTTAAATGAACTTTTCGGATTAACATTTTGTAATAAAATTGAGATTAAATTGGATACGACAAAGTAAAGGAAAATACTCACGAAAGGATAACAAATTTTAATTAATATAAATTAAGTATTATATTTATGTTAAAACAATAATGCGGCATGTTAATATTAAAATAAATGTTATCGGTCAAATGAAACAAATTTTAGTGAATTTTAAAATAGTGAATAAATTTTCAACTGAATAAAAGTGAACAAAAAAATGTCCGTTAAAAACACATAGAGATCACTATAAGTGATTCTTTAAAATAAAAAGTTGAATTATGTATATATATTTTTTTCAAATTAAGAGTATATTATAAAAATAAGTATATTTATGATTAATAAAAGTAAACTTTTTTCAATAGTGCTCAATTTTTCTACTGGAAAATTTGTCTAAAATTGTACACACTTCACATTTAAGTTTTAATTATTACTAATCTCTTTTTTCTCACTATACCGATAACTAGTAAAATTTAAAATCCAGAGTGGTAACTTTCAAGAATTCACTTTCTTTAGCGTACTAATCGTGACGGCGATAAAATGAAATCTAAATACGTTTTTCCCATTTTTTCCTTCGGTAAGCAAGATCAGCTTCGGCGAAGAAAATTCCAAAGCCTATAATTACAGCGCATCTATCAACACAATTAACATGCGTACTTAAAAAAAAAGAAAAAGAAGGATAATATTAAAAATAGATTAAAATTTCCTGTTCGCCATTACATTTTTTATTCGTGTTTCTTGTCTTGTCAGATTCGCGATCGGATTTGACGACCGAGCTGCGCGCGCAAGGCTTTGAGCTTAAACGGCGGCACTCGCGATTTCGAATTCGAATAAATAATCGCAGTAACCGACCTGCAAGTGTTAAGAACCTCTATAAATTGTGCGAATGTCAATAAAAAAAGATAAGACCGAGCACAAGATTTCCATGCGCGTCGAGCAAACAAAATCTGTTTGAAAGGAAAACCGAGCTGAAATATGTTTTTTCCAGGTCGTTGAACCGATTCAAGCATTATTGCGCGATTGTGATTTTGTTCCTTTGCAGTGGGTCCTGCGCGCAGAAAAAAAAAACGTTATATTGAAAATTACTGTACCTTTTTGTGTTGAAAAGTTATTACCTATGGTGCTTGCCCGATTACTACATACCCTGAGAAAAAAGTGACGTAATAAATCGACAGTTTTAGTACCAAACTGAGATTCAAACCAAAGACGAAAAGCTTCCCTAGTAGAAATGAAACATATATGGTCCATATATAGGAAATGTAAGGAAATAAAAAATTCATGGACATTAATGCATATATGGCCATATATGGTCGATATATGGCAATAATTGATTACCATATAAGGAAATTACTAAATGCATTTATTGCGACTTATATAGCCATATATCCCTAGTAAGAATTGATAAAATATATATATAAATAATATTTTACAATTTAGTTAAGGTGTAATCTCAACACGGAAAAAAGAGTATTCGTTTTGGTAGGTAAATGAGTTTATCTAGCAATTTTAAACTAATTTAGTAAGTATTTATTCTATTTGCAGAAGGACCTAGATATTAAATCCATTAAAATGAATATTTAAACTTTACATTAACTGTATGGCTGATTCAACCATACACTTATCTAAGAGGGACTGAACATAACCTCAATATGTCAACGAAAACTACTTCGATTTTACTGTATTGAGGATTGGATAAATTTGTATGACTGATTCAGTCATACAGTCCCAAGTAGGACTTTGCGACAGTGGAACAGTACTGACTAACGGCTGAGTACTATTTCAGTACTGTTTAAGTATTTTGCCAGTACTGCTTGACAAACCATTCAGTACCAAATTTATGTAACTTACAGTACTGAATGCCAGTACTGCGCCAGTAATGAAACATTACTGATTTTATATTAAAAATAGCAGTAATGCTGTACCAATTTCCAGTACAGATTTAGTAGCTTTTCACTACTGTTTGAATGATAATACAGTACCAAATTTATATAATTTACAATACTGAATTAAACGTCTCGCCCGAATTCTATCTAGATTTAATTTGTACTACGTTTGTTATAAAATATTTGTCTAGAAGTACCAACCTTGGCAATAACTAGGCCCTATGCAGTCTTGCCCATCTGAGCATTGAAATTTTTACATACCTAGTAAAAGCCCAGGTTAAACCCATCCGAGGCCTGTAAAGGCCCTAACATGAAAATTAATTTACCTACCTAATTCTTACTAGGGATGTTTTAAGGATAAACATATGTATGAATTTTTTATTTCCTTATATGAAATTATTGAAACATATATGGACGATATATGGCCGCATATGGATTTAAGAAAAACATATATGTCCACATGATTTTTTTATTTCCTTGTATGAAATTGTTAAACATATATGGATCATAAATAGACCATGTGTTTCATTTTAGGATTTACTATAAACTTAAATTAGTATCCTCAATTTTAATATTAACAATTCCAGTATTTTAATATTATAAATGATTTAATTATTCCATTGATCGGTATGGTAATTTTGCATATAACTTATCTCCGGTCAAGTTGATTATTCCATTCTTCTCTCTCTTGTTTTATTCTTTAATGGTACCTACGAGTATCCAGAAATGCCCCCCTCTCTTATGCATTTATCAACGTAGATAGAATCTTCCATTAACACTAGCGAACTATAACAGGCGCACGTAACGCCGTCCAATGTGTTGTAGCGAGCATGCAAACGGAAGCGGAGGAATATAATGGCCGATATATAGTTATATATCAGCGCGCGTGTTCGTAGGTTTATATAAAGGTTAGACGTACGGCTGCCAGTCTGAAAGTCATAGGGGAAGGTCTTGGCAGGTGCACGACCTTCCGACAGGTCATGCAAAGTTCCACTTACTGACACACACCACTTTTTTATCCCAATCGTACTTGCGTGCAAAAACGAGTTTAAAGCAACCGCCACCGGGATTTGAATATGAAAATTGTGAGCATTTAAAGCAGTCAATTATGCTTGCAATTTTTATTTCCACATATTTTAAGTTTGCAATTTATTTTCAATTTCATCGCCCGAACAAAATAGGAAGTTTCCGACTTTAAAGCGTCGTAAATTAATTAATGTAATTAGTCAATTAATTTTGACACAGTTGCATTATACAATAATCCCATACTGCCTTAATCTCAAAGGTCTGATATATATTGGATAAAGTAATTAATTAGGCCATTTTATTTACGACAACAAAATATACGTAACGTATATGTAACAGGTATCTTTTAAGCCAATTAATTCTAAATTGTTTATCACAAAACTGTGCCATTAATAAATGATATCTACGGCTATGTTAAATAAACATTCAACGCTCCTGGAAAAACATTAATTCAACATCAGTGACTCGAAATCAATTAATGAAACTTTATTTCAATTTAACTAAACTAATTTTTCGTTACTGATATTGCAATATTGTCCCAGGACGACAAACAATCACTTTCCACACAGTAAAAAAAACCATGAAACAGCAAATGGGTACACTGAGAAAAAAGTAATAGTAAAATTAAAAACAATTTATATCCATTTGAGGATATCTCTGAAGAGTGAAAAGTTTTACTATTAAAAATAGTGAAAATGGTAATTATCAAAGCAATTTGTAGTACTTTTCTACTAATATTTCCTACATGACATTTAAATTTTATTGTTATTAACAGTAAAAATAATTACATTTCCAATATATCCTCAAATTGATACAAAAAAGAGTAGTTTGTGATACATCTTTTTTCTCAGCGTAATTTCCGATTTAATCGATTTTGAATTAAATATAACGCGTACATTTTCTATATCATTTTTCTCCCTCGTTACATAATATACCATTTTTCAACAAAAACCTAAGACAGTTTGATTAATAATATATATTTATTAGTGCGCGCTGCAATTTGTATATGAACAAGTCAAAGATCAACGAAAAGACCTTGTTCGCTTCAACCAACGAACAAGAACGATAAAACCGAAAGTAAATAAGAAAGAAAGATAAATAAATTCGCAGGTGACCCGACCCCGCAAACGAAAAAAAAAAGCAAAAAAACCCTCTACCCTCGGCAAACATGATATTGCGTATCGCTATGAATTAGAATAACAAAGCGACGAGTAATTTCTTGTATAATGTATTTATCGATAAAAGATCGCTGATACAAGCATGAATTATTGTTAAAACGTAAAGCACCCGCGAGTCCGGAAAAAAGAGGCAACCTTAATCGGACGTCCGATCAATTGGGAGGATCTCCGTCGCAACACGAAACCTCGCCGCGATTTCCTTCTTTTTCTCTCTCTCTCTCTCTCTCTCTCTCTCCATCTCCCTCTCCCTCTTCCACTCTCGTTCGCGGACAGGACTCGATTCGCGCGATTAGAACGAGATCGCGCGATTAAGCGATATTTTTTTTTCTTTCGTTATACCGGCGCATTGCTCGCAAAAATAAGCGCGTGGCTTTAATGTCTCATTCGCGAAATGCGCGGCGTGCCAATTAAACAAACTGGAGGACACGCAAAAGTGCCGACAAAAGTGACAGTCACTTGAATAATTAATCGCAGAAAATCGCGGCCGATTGTCGATCAATTGCGCCGGGTTACATAATAGTATATTATGAACCAAGGACGGAACGATAACGATAATAGACGAGTGTGAAGTTGGCCACGCGAGTGTCTAATCGTCAGAAATGGGGCAGTTTCCGTACACTCTCTACAAAAGTATTTACTCGCCCGTGAAATTCGTCAAATTGAGCGCAAAAAGCCCGCTGCATTAAAACTTTTTGCCCACATTGTGGCATTTAATTGTCCGACTTATTCTTTTTTTCCCTCTACCCCCCCCCCCCTCTTTCCCTTACGCTACCG
>JABFPN010002264.1:0-23233 GCA_022817305.1 Leptoteleia sp. ZL-2020
GACAAACTGACTCCGCGCGAGGGACAAAGAAACACTACGTTTTTACTTACGGATGCGTTTATTTCTGCTTTTCAATAGCAGTACTGCCAACTTAAATGCTCTCACTGACAAATTCGCTTGTCCCATCTTCTATAGAGACTGGGTGTACATACGGACTTTTAAGTATCATCAAAGGTTATACCGCAAGGAATACAATAAGCCAAACCATGTGAATATGCTGCACGACACGTTACTCTTCGTTTTATGAGCTTTTATTAGCTTCATTTGCTTTTTGCTGCATCACTATAGTAAGTAAGATATCATTTTTTCTTATAGCCATTTTTATGTAAATTTAATTCACTAGCTGCATCATTTGTAAATGAAATGTTTAACTTTTAAATAAATAAAATGTTTAATGTGAAATGTGGAGGTTTGGCCAAACCAGCATGAACATAACCTCCTTAATAATACCGGTCTTTGGGTATTTAAGATAGAGTATTCAATTATTAAAAATTTTGTGTTACATTTTATAATATCCCAAGACTAATAACATATGAAAAGCAATACTTACCATCAGTGTTATTATTAGACACTTTTGTGTTAGTGCAGGTTGGCAATTTTAAGTTCATAGTTCGGTCATTTGTTATAGGAAATTGTTAAAGCATATATGGACCATACATGGTCTTGAATGATTCTTACAACAAGAGAATAAGAACAGCATTTAATATTTTCCTATGCATTTTTATTCGGATATTACAAAAACGACCTTAGCACATTTTTGTTAGAACTCTCGAGATTTTCGGTCTTCCGTGATATCGACACATTCCCTAATATATATTTCATGCACTTTTCATCTTTAAAGTGTTAACTTGAAATGAACGGTTATATTGTTTGGATGTACAATTAAGAAATAAAATCTAATATATAATTGTTGTTGCTATATAAATGCTATATTATAGAATGTACCATATAAAAGCGATCGTAATGTTAATTGCGAGTTCGTGTGTAAGAAATGTTATGAGACGGAATATCTCGAGGGGTCCGGGCAGATATACTACAAAATCTCGGTCGGTTTTCCTTGAGGATGAGGAACTTGCATAAAATACAGACTCCGAATTCATATAATAACGCACGCATCACGCATACATGCTACAGTCTCTCGCTTTCTTGCTAGTAGTTGTATTATATTAAATGTACTCTAGGTAAACGTGTTAAACGCCGATCAGCACTGTCTATTTATCATCATTATTTCGGATTTGTACGTAATTTGAAATGAAAAACACAGCAATGTTAATTGTTTGTTGATATATTATACAGTATCGTTTCATTCTCTGATCATCGTTAACGAAATACCTAAAATGCGCAGTAAATATCTTCAAATCATACAATCATAAAGTATATCACATGCGGAAATGTTTTTAATTAATAATTTTTATTATACAGTCCGACAAAACCGCTTTTTACTAAAGAAAAAAATAAGATTATCAACTTAGTCATCGAATGTATTACAGAATATAAAGCACTTACACGTATAGGTTGAAATAATTACGTAAATATTTTTAACGACGCAATCGATAATTATGACTACTCATCTTAATGTACCCTATCAAAAAACTGTACATCAGATCACGCCTGTAATCCAAAGTACATCTCCCTTTTGAGTTTGGCAGCAGATTTTGAAATGCTTATGAAATTTGAATTAAATTCTAACGTTAAATGTAACAAAAATATATTTATGCAATTTAAGTTAGAATTTTATTTCAATTTCTTCTCATTCTTTATCTATGTTTGCATAACTATTATTGTTATATTTATTTTTGTTTCAGAATTCAATGCTCTTTGGGTAAATATTAATTTGAAGTAAGTGTTTAGATAACATTTCAGAAATAAATCAAATAAATACAATATAATAAAATTATATATATTAAAAATAATTTGAAGATTTGAACATCAGATCTACAAGGAATCTGCTCTCTAGATCAGTTTTAAATTCTACTTCAACTATTATACGAGGTAATTCTTTTAATTTTTGATAAGGTACATTTATCTATAAACACATGATAGAAAATAAAAGAAGAACTTAAACAGCCTTAATAATTACACTGTTAAAAATTACAATGTTTTCTACGATTAGTATTCACGTTTTTTTTTTTTTTTTTTTTTTTTCTTTCAACTGATTCCATCTGCATAAAAATATTCTTTCATCTATACCTGTAATAGTACTTTGGTTAGTACATACAGCAAAACATCTTTTATTCAGTCATATACATCAACATAATAACAACTCATATAATAATATTTTTGTTATAAAATTATAACACTCTTGTTTTGGTAATATCTCCAAATTTCATTTATCTTATTTTCCATTTCACATTTTTAACAGTGTACTAAAAGGATATAATTATGATTTCGGAAGCGTATTTTCAAATATCACAGTTATTCTCCACTGCGCATTAATTAATAAAGTTATTTCATTTGACATTGTTAATATCCAAATCGTGATTAACGTTCTTTCATACCTTATTTCATAAGTTTGGTGTAAAAAGATAATGTCTTATTCATTGAAGTACTGCATGCTTCTGGTTTGTGAGTCAAAGATGTCATACTTCAATAACTCAAAAGCAAATTTTGTCCACCTAGTAATTGAAGTGTTAGTAATTAGGATGACACGATGAAAGAAAAGTATTTGTTGACGACAGCGCTGGTCATATACGAGCCTGGCTTATTCATGCAATTCGTATAAATAAAGATCGCATGAGAGGCTTTCGTCTCTGTTCTCTTTTTACATTTATATTATCTAATAATTGTTCAAGATGGTGTCCAATCTAGGAGGGTTGTTTACTCTTATCCTTACGCATACTACATGCCCGATAATATTAGATACATTTTAGAATTTGGTACTGTTCTGAAGAAATGACACATTACGTCACTCTTGTTTATCTTATACAAATACACTTTTTCGCGACTTCGACTCCATCTGATATCGATGAATGGTGTGTCATAAACGCTCTTTGAAATATTGATTTCAATATATGTATTCAAAATTAACATACAGTTAATAAAATTATGAGAAATATATACATAACAATTTGTGTATCGTTAAGGGAACTCGCAACCAAAAATGCTTCTTTCTTTTTCATGTTTCATTAATATTATTTTAATTGCAATCATTACTTTAATTGTATGAAATAATGAAATAACTGAAATAATTTATTGTAATTGTTTTCTTTTTGTTTATGAATTTATGAAAAAAGATCAGGTATTAAAACTTCTGGTATTAGAGTTTGTTTTCTATTAAGTTCTGCTTGAAGAAGACTAGAACTTGATTAGGTGAAAATTGCTCTCCCAAGGATATTTTTAAAGTTATAAGAAAACAAATATATATAAGAAATAAAAAATTTTCAATTCCAAGAAGGTTTTTAATTGTTTAGTATTTTATCATTTTTTAGTCAGGAGTTCTCTCAAAACAGTATAACATTTTTAAACTTCTATATAAATAATATAAAGACACAAAAATTCAACAGATGGAATAAATTACATTTGGGGATAATTAGAATTCGCAGTAATAGAAGTGATGATGATTTTCAAAACGAGGAAAGGATACGTGAGTTTATATAGATATTGAAAGTCTTTGTATTTGTTTGCTGTTGATGACCAACATTTAAGATAAACGGTTTGGGAGTAAATTGAATATTTTATATTCATGATCTTTTCCGTGTGATTCAAGTCGCATCTTTCGTATTGTTTGTTCTTGGAAGCATTGGAAATCTTATTGCAGTGTGCAAAATGTGCGAAAATTGTGAAGTTCATACAAAATTCCTTCCATAAAAAAGTCAAAGTAATACTTTTTATATATAAGTCTTCTCTTTCCAAGTTTTGACCTACTTCTGCTGTTGAATAAATTCAACAGATTCCTTCATATTTTGATCTTCGTTAAGATACATGTTCTCTAATTATTTTTATTAGTAGTTTTTTTTCTTCTTCTTAATTGGAACGTACCTAAACTTTACAGTGATCTTTATCTAAATATGTGCGAACAATCACGTTGAGTGCTCTACAATTTTCAGTATATAAACGTAGGGAGGGTGTAGATAAATCCATCAACACGATTATACGTTAAAGTTTTTCGTTTAAACATATTTGTGATTTCAAGTATAATATATTAACCTTTAATAAATAGGTTATGCAATTTTATGCATTTTTGGACTATTTGGACTATTATTTATTAATGTAGTAAATATCATTTTCTTTTGAATGAAACAAAAATATAAGCATTTAGTAATTACCGTGGACAACTAATATGAATATATTAATATAATAAATAATTAAATGTAATTATAATAGTCAAATAATAATTTGTTTTTTAAATATTCAATCATACTCAGTACCATACTTTCTATGTATTTTGAAACAGTTTGATAAAAATATTTGTTTTATTCCATCTTTAAATGACTTTTAGATTACGTTTTAGAAGAAGTAAATTGAAAACCTTGTATGTACAAGGTTTCATAATTTATTTTATTAATTTTAATTAATTTTAACTAAAAACAGTGAAAGATCTGAATGTATCTTAACGTTTCAACATTTTAGATTATTGCTTGACGATTATATCAAAAGAAATGGCTTTTATTATAATATAGTAGATATGTACTCGTAGATTATATGTAATTATTTAAAACATAGGGTTTACATAATAAATATTTATTGTGTAAAAGAAAATAAAGCAAACTAATTGTTTATGGATACTAAAGAAAACTACTTAAAAATGGTGCACTGTGTTTCAGAGATACTAATCTATCTATATATATATATCAAAATATTTTCGTATCGTATATTGCGAATTCAAGAATTTGACGTATTCTTCATAAATACAAAACTGTACGAAACGTAACTCGTTTGTTTATTTAATTGCACGAATGAAAGTTAATTAATCAACATGAAAATCGTGTTTGATGAAATCATCGACACTCTAAGTACGTCAATTTAGCGTTCAATAGTCGTTACTTATATAATATACCTATTTATATTTGCATTCATAGTCATAGTTTTATATATATTTTGCTTCTTTTGTGTTAAAGTCACGATATCTCAATGAATACATTATATGTTCTGTATAAAACTCGTATGTACAAGGTGACCGGTTTCCGTTTGTCTTTTAGTAGTGCAATTTTATCGAGTCACAGGACCGAATAAATGACTTTCCTGTTTTACCGATAATTTTCACTATTTAACGATATATACTAAATTTGCTTATTTATCTAAATATAATACGTAGTATCGTGCCCCCGTCATTAAACATAAATCCTACCAGAGGATATATAGATAATAATTTGTGAGTCGCAACTGTGTCAAGAAATCGTCGTATAACAAATTTGTATACATATATTTATTATATTTCTCTTTAGATATAGACTAACATTATTTGTAACATAAAAAGAATACCGGTGGATTCATTATTCATGGCATAATAAAATATTTAATATCAATTTCAGCTGTTTATCTTGTTGAAAGGAATAAAGAAATTTGCATTCTCAAACATTTTACCATTATTCTTTGATAAATAATAACTGTTTGCTTTCAATTTGCATCTAATATTAGTTTAAGTACAGTTGTTTTTGCTGATTATCATATGATTATAACAATTATAAGTATAATATGAATGTTTAATATACGGTTAAAAATATGGCTTGGAATTTGACGTGTAAATAGCATTAATAGTTATTTACATTTTTTTCCCAATGTTTTTTGACAGTGTAACATTTGTAGTAATCAATAAAATTTAGATTTATGAAACAACCCGACTAAAAACGACGCATAGAACGTATTAACACGTACAGAATCGTTAACAATAAACCGATTACGATGTATAAGATGTGTATAAATTTATGCGTCGTAATCCGTTTACTGTTAACGTTTCTCTGTGTTTTAATATGTTCTATACGAAGCTTTTAGTAGGGATTACTTAATAAGAAGTGATAAAATATTTCTTTAAAAATGTAACTAATTTCTATATTAAGAACAGTGAGAAAAATATTATCTTTTTACAATAATTGAACAATTTTTCTCAGAGTAAAGGTAATATAATTATAAGAAATGTATATATTTTAATTCTATCAAATGCACGAGAATAACATGAATTAGTAATTTCTGTCAACTTGTTATATTTCATATAAAATTTTGAGTAAATTGTATCCTGCTCAACAAAATGTGCAATTAATCAATTTTGTTGTTAATCATAAGTCACTAACTTCAATATTGAAGTAAAATATGTCTCTGTTTGGAATAAAAAAGTTTCATCACTGTACTTGGATCAAGAGAAAATTGATAAATAATATTTTATATTATAACACTGGACACGGCAATTTCTTGAACACTTCGGCCCCTCACAATTAATCTCCAAAAATGTAAACAGAGTCATATACACATAATACTATATTGTATAATATATATGTATATATATTTATCACAACGATGAAACGCTAGGTTTTCCTTCAATTAATGTGCGCTCCGGACACGTTTCTATAAATTTTCATTTCCTTGTATATTTTTTACAGTTTTGTTATCTTACATTCGCAGTATAAATAAAGGTTCGTTTTTTTTTTTTTTATGTAAGATTTAAAATTGTCAGATCTGCATCACTAACGGACATTTAACTGGTAATGCAGAGCCTCGTAAATTAAACTACTTATCATTTTGAATAGATTTGTGTATAAAATGAAGGAATGAAGATACGCCATTATGTATAAAGATTATTACTTAAACGCAATACACTTTCGATTTCTAAAGTCGAAATTGTTTTAATATTTAGTTTGGGCTCACAGCCAGTTACAGACAGGCAGACACGCAGACAGCAGATAGACAGATGGGCTTCATCGAATACTCTGTGTGGTAAACTTAACCTTTCGATTTCATCGTAAATTTATTACTATATATTTGAAGTTAGAAAAGTAAAAAGTGCTGGGCTTACTAACTTCTTTTTTATCAACAAATTCCATTAAGATGACAATTAAACTATGTTTAATTTTGGTACAACTCATAGTTTGAAAGCACGACTCAAAAGTTGTTCATAAATTCCCTTTCCTTCGTTTAGGCAACACGATTTGAACGTAATTTCTGGTCGATAAAATTATCGTCGCTGATTTGGTTTATTATTTATTATATTTATTATATTCGCATGATTAATTATTATCGATTATCTCTGTTTTTATTAAATTTAATTTGAGTTTTTACGTGCGGATTATTTATTTAAGTAATTTTATTTAATATCGGAAAATCAATGGTCGAATTTGTAAAAATGAATTGTAAATTGTACACTGAGAAGAATTTCTTCGGAAAAAGTTACTATAATTTGGATCAACCGAACCTTATCGAGGTGAATTATACAAGTTTTCGTACTATTTCAAGAAAAAGAATATTAAGATTATTTACTATATGAGATAAGCTAAGCTAATTTTTTCCTACACTTATAAGAAAATATACATAAATCAGCTGGATAAAGATTATTTGTTGAAAACTGCAATAATTTTTTCTATAAATTTTTCTCAGTGTATATATTAATATCACGTACATTATTATAAATAAATATCCTATATAATAGGATTTGTTTACATTTTCTTAAATTGTATATAAGATAGTAATCCATTAATCATATTTCTTGTGAAGATTTATCAAATGGCTTTAACATTCTTAAGTGCAGAAATTATGTTGATAAAAGAAGGAAAGATTGACATATATTTTTCAAATGATTTAGATGTTATAAATTTATAAATTTTATAAACTTTGTTCTAATCATTTTTATTTTTAATGTACTTCGAAACAAATCGTATTAAGTTAAGGATTTCGATTTCTACACTTTTAAGTTATTTTTTTAGTTATTTATTTTTATTAACGTTTATTTAAACGAATCGGTCATTCCTTTTAAATAATATATGCATGTAACTGAATGCAATTGTTACTATAACAATTAAATTGTTTTATTTTTATTTTTTTAAATATTCATACGTATTATAATAATTGCCATATATTAAATACTTTCACTATAAAATTGAATTTAGTTGTAAAAATTGTATTTACAGAAATTAACTTAAAATTTTATAAATAAATATTACTCATTACTATAAGTGTTTAATACATGATTAAGTATAATTTTAGATGAATATCCAAACATTCAGTTTTGAGCAACTTTTTTACTCATTTAAAAAACTATACGGAATTTACTTTTTATTATTATATATACAACATATCTGTAAAAGCAATTAAATATGGGACATTCTAGAAATAAAAAGTATATCATTTTCACTTTTAAGAGGATAGTACATATGTTTGCAAATTTTACTTCCGCGTGTTTAATTAGTTTATATTTTGCCATTTCAAATAAATATTGCCTTGTCAACATTAATGAATGATATATAAAATAAATACTTTGACGTTAAACGGATAATAATCTTATTTTCCACCTATTTGAAGGCTTCTATACGAAAGTATAAAATAATATATATCAATAAACTCAAGTAATAAATATCGTAATTTTATTTGAAATTCACTTTATTTTGAAAAGAATATTCCTGTTATTTATTTGCAAAGGCAGAATTTAGGATTGATTGCTTCGAATACTAACGTATATAAGTATATATTTACACATATAATTAATAAATAATTTAAATCAATATCAAATTAAATTATCAGTTAATAAGCGGAAAAGAATTCACTAAATCACAGAACAACGTTGTACTATAAAATGTTTACTTTCAAAGCACTCACTTTTTGCAGTTAAAGCAAATACTGCGTGCTTTAGAAATAAAAACTTGTTAGCACGATGTTATTCATTGATTTAGCAAATTCCTTTTTACCATGTATAAGGTACAATATTACACCTGAACTAATTGATTTTTTAAACGGATTATCATAAAAAAATATATTTTAATATTAAATAATTGTTTTGAATTAATTAGTTACGTAAAAAAGTATAGTTAGCAATCCCGGTTATTGATAGTTGTTTTGCCCCAATTGTTTTTCGTTTTGCCTCTCTTATAGAATTCATTGAAGATTTTAGTATCAGGGGTAGCTTTCTTACGTTCGTTGATACGCATTGCAATCTTTTTTCTTTCATATATTTTTTAACATATGTATGTCTGCAAGATTTAACATGAAAATATTAATGCTGAAATTTCTTTTTATCACGAAATTCAGACCAATATCATTTTAAATATATCGTCTTTTGCAATAAAATGAAATGATACTGTTAATATAAAAAATTAATATTTATACATATATATACATATGTATATATGTATATATATATATATATATATATATGAATTATTTTACAGTATAAATTTTTTTAAATTAATATTTGCAATACCATTTAAGTAGATTAAAAAAGAAATTTCAGCAATTGTTTCGTCACCTGTACACATCAGGGTGACTGACATTTTACACTACTTCTTATTAATTCTGTAATTAGCATCAGTCTCCAACACTCAATCATTTACATATTCCTAACTGGAGTAAAAATATTGCGCACAAATTATATACATGTATATAAACGTAACTTTTCATGTAGTATTTTATCTCCAGATCACTTAATTGCTAGTTTGAAAATAATAACCGATAAGAAATGAAAATATAAACTCTCAATTCGCTCTAGCACTTGTGTTCCGTTCTGCTTTTTCGTAAAGATGCTCGAGTACAGCTTCTTAATGTACTTAACTTATTCGAATGATTAAATTGGTAGAAAAGCATCACTTTGCGTATAGAAAACGAAAAACGGAACGTCTCCCTTCAATTCGCTCCCTTCAACAAACATTCCTTAAAGTAATAAATTATTCTTGGAAATCTTAATCGACTATAGCTAAATTGACGTGTTTATACCGATGGTCATCATATCTTCGTTCAATATTTTCAATATTTTCAACGCTCGGTCGATTGAGAATACTGAAAGCATTATTATTAATTTTCATTTAACTAGGTACCTATTCTGGCAATGTATAATATAACGTATACAAAGTCTCGCAAAATCACATCCGCACCTTGCTATCGAGCTACAAAAAAAGCTTCATAATATATGAATTACATTCTGTATAAATTTGCATTGTTTGAAAAAAGTTGATGGCAACGTGGCCATTTCGCGAGACCTTGTATACTTTTATATATCAACAGACTGTGCCAAGTCTTTTGCCGTCAATTTTCGCTTTTGCAAAGATTTACATCCTCCCCGCGAAACTGACTTTGACTCGATGAGTTGCACGGGTTAATAACCGTTATGTCAGTACTAAATTTGCAATAATTTGTATTGCCGACGTGAGCTTTTTCGATTAATCATGGTTCTGCTACATCTGATAATCAATTGAGCGATTCCTCCCGCTATCGTTTCACTTTAACACATAAATTTCGCGCCGGAAGACTTCTTTCGCGCATCGATTAATACCTTTTTACTTCGTTTCTTTCTTCTTCTTCTTCTTCCTCTTCTTCTTCTTCTTCTTCTTTTTAATTTTTCTTTCTTCTTTTTTCCTCCTATTACGTCACAATGCTCGAAAGACCCTTTAATTCACAGCTCGGACGAATATATTTATTTTACGTTTTCGAGTTGATTTGTCTTTGTTATCTTCATCACTTTTTACTTATTTCGCTTCTTCTAGGAGCACTAAGTCGTCGGCAACAACGTCACTGATGTGAAGGTAAATAATCCAGTACATCAAATTAAAGCAAACGAAGCATACCGGAAATACGATGCGGGAGTATTTATCGATATCCGATGGTGTGATACCTGCAAAAATGAATTGTAAGTGAGATTCAATTGGTCAGATTAATTATGTATAAGTGTAGACGTAATTGCATCGGCAATCGATACAATTTTGATTGCTTGCCACATGCTCAGTAATTTAATATTTGTTGCATTACTTTGGGCACGAGCAATATTCAGTGTACCAGGTAGAAATCTACACTGAGGGGAATTTATTAGTTCTTGATATTATATGTTATAATAATTGGGGATAACAATTTATAATTATCGGGGATAAAGATAGAAGTGAAATTAATCTTGATCGAATGTGGTGGTAATATTGATCAAATTGGTCAAGAAATTTGGTTTAAAGCTATTATATTTTATCTTTTTCATTTGATAATTTTTTCTCAACAAAGTTAACAAAGTGAGCAATATTCGTTGTCTTACTTAAAAGGACAATAAAATTGTTAGTTCTTTGATAATTTTTTGATTCATAATAGATTTATAATTTTGGTTTATAAATTAACATTAGAATTTAGAAAATTAATATATATTATTATGAATTTTATGAATAGTAGTAAAGTTTCAAAGATTAGATTAATAGCTGTAAAGAATACACGAAGTAAATTTATTTTTGTTTAATTTAATTATATAATTTGTAATATTTTTTTATTAAATATAAAATACCATATAATTTGCTAATGTCCTTCCCCGGATGTATAAGATGTTGAGGTGGTGGAGCTGCTTCTTCATCCGCTCTGCCATTTATAGTATTTTCAAGCGTCCCACCTTTGCTATGTGCCTTAGGGTCGTGTACCTTAAACCGCACCTCCTGGACAACACGGAACCACTTACAAGAGACACGGCAGTTCGTCTAGGACAGTCCACTACAGACTGACCTTTACATATTTTTATTGTTACGTTGTCTTACAAGAAGAATTAATTGTTGAACAAAACATTTCCTTTAAATAGTTTGACATTTACAAAGTTATGTGATAAATTTTACATATACTCAACTGAAATGTAAATATTTTTTGTTGTATCTAATTTAATATATTTTAATTATATAAATTAATTTTTCATTAAACATTTATATCTATAGAAATTTAAATTAATTCTTCTCGAAGAAAAACGTATTTTCGATTAAAAAGAACTTCAGAATTCATTTCTAATTGTTTATGTTTATGGTTATTTCGAAATTGATCATAAATTTTGTTTATAACAAAATAATAGTAAAATATGATTAACATATTTGAAGTTTTAAAGGATATACCACTTTTTTTATCTATAGTAACAAAAGATTATATTAAAAATTATGATATTTTGTAATAACTAGAAAGTACAATTGTATGGGGGGAAAAAAGCTGTATGGTTTACAACAAACGGCATTGATACAACATAGGAGAAATATGTAAGATCAACACGGTGTATTGCATTGGCCTAACAGCGCATCTTCTTTTGTTTTACAGAAATTATATGACTCTTTTACCGAAAGAGTACGATTTACTGTATTCATAGCATAATTGTTAGTTTATCGTGTAGACAGCTTGTGGCTAACATTTTCTAGCAATGTTGATTCTATCCCATTATTATTTCTCGTGAGTTTCACTACTTTTATTTTAAAAATTATTTTTATATTTTATTTGAATACATTTTAATATAAAAATTTGAAATTTAATATTATTCAGAGTATGGTTTCAATTGTAATGCGAAGAAAGATATTTTTTTTTTCAGATAATAATATATCTTTTGTTTGTAGGATTTGAATTACAGAATTACAAATATGAAATGAAAATTATACATCAATTATAATGCAGAGTTAGCATCAGTTTTTTGTTGATAATTTATCGTAAAAATTTGTCACGTGTGAGAAAGACACGATTTGCTACTAAAAATACTTTAATATTATTGATTATGATAATGTTCAAATAGAAATTTTCTACACGTAAAGTAACTAACAATCAACTGGCGGTGGATGAGATTTATTACAATTTCTGAATGTTAATATGAAGATCGCTGTATGAAAAGAATAATCTTTAATAACTCTTCTCCAATAAATAAGCTTAATTCTGAAATAAAAGATAGGAGTACTTTTACGAATGAATATGAAATTTAATGATTGTGCAGAAAATATCCACTAGCTAAAGTTTCCTATTCAATAACACTGAAACATTTCAAAACTGAGAGCAAAAAGTCTTACAAAAAGTTTTAATTATAAAAAACAGTCTTAAAATTTTATGAGAAGATACTGAACTTTTTATTTGGATATTTGCTAAAATAGAATACATTAAAGTAACTTTTATTTATTGGATATACTTAGCCCTTTCATAAAAAAAAAAATATGAACTGCTATTATTTTTCATAAAAGCTTTATTTCACACTAGCGAATAATCTTCCCTATTAAAAATGACATATTAATACATATTGAAACATCAAATTTCGGAGACAATTACCGTCCAAAAACGTATTTGGGGATATGTTTTTGGGCGGTTATTGTCTCCGCATTTGGATGTTTTAATATGTATTATATGTCATTTTTAATAGGGTTGTTGCTATTACTTAACATGAAATTTATTTAACATTTCCAGGGAAATGTTGCATTTTTTTTAGATATAATGTAATAATAATGCAGGTGTTATGTTATAAATAATTCTTATTTTTTAAGGGTTATCTGCAAATGTGTGAAAAATTAGTTTAGAAATGTCTGGCACATCTTAGAATAGACCAGATGTATGTTATTTTTAATATAGTATGTTGTTTATGATCAAAGAATTTACGACTTTTTTCTGCATAAATTGTAGCTAGCGTTACTCACAGTTTGCTTAGGTGCATGGTCACCATGATCTCCGGGAACTCCAGGAGGTCCGGGATTTTCTCTCGCAGCTTTCATACTTTCTGCTATTTTTTGAAAACGATTTTTCCTCATTTGGATCCTTTTTGCCATGTAACCGACTGTGGCGTATTCTGCAGCGAATAATTTAAAATCAGTGATATGCACATTCCGTCGTTATTTTTAGTATACGATGCTCACAATACGAATTGTTTTTTAATAATATTTAATATACTTCGTGGAACTCTTTCGCAGAAGTACTTGTTCATTATATTTCAATTGGAATTTAAAATATTAATATAAAATGAATCACTCATATTCCAAACAATACATCATTGTTTTTGAGAAATTTGTCATTTTATTAAAATATTTCTTTGGTTTTGAAGATAAATATTATTAAAAAGTTACTTCTAACAGGAAAATATCCCTACTAAAAAAATTATCTAATATCTTACATAAGATCTCATTTCAGAATAGTGGATAGATAAACATCTGTTGTTGTTTAACATGATTCAAGAAAATTGAATGTATTGGATATTGAAGAGCATTGAGGCAATGACATTAAGAATAATATATCCTTAATTCTGACATGAGACTTTATATCTGATTTCAAATGGCTTTTATTTAGTAGAGATGACAAGTTTTTCCTTACTTACAATTTATAAACAGCATAATTATGCAGATTCATCTGCTAAACATTTACATATGTTAATGAGAAAGATGAACAAGTAGAATTCGTGTGTAAATAATTATTGTTTGTTTAAAATGTTCGAAAGTTCAATTTAATTGATGTACTCGTGTAATTTTCCCTAATGCACATGGTAATGTATGGTCTGTGTATGACTATAATTTACTGAGGTCATACACGTATGTATGGTGTATGTGTGTACAACGTACACATGTGTAACGTGTTTTTACTTATATTCACGGGTTCTCTGTTACTGGAATAAAAATGTCGCATTTTCACAATGCCAAATTTATATTTCATTTATTTAACCGTTTAATAAAAGTTGATTAAATTTCAAAAGTTTTATTTTAGAATTCATATTTTCTTTATAACGGTGTATGTAAGTTTTTCGCATTCATCCCATTACACGCGATAAAACCATTGAATTTTTCATTACAATTTTATTGACTACTAAAATTTTTTAAAGTTATGCATCATAATATTTTAGATATATAAAATCATATCGATTATGTCATTATTCAAAGTTATTGGATGAATAAAAATTAATTGCTTTCTGCTCTTTACAATTTGAAAACAAATGTGTACGGTAAATATTATTTAATTTTAATGATTAACTAATGGATTTTGCGATATATATTTGCACACAACTTAATTATGTTCTTCATTAAGCTTTCATACAAGTTCATATTCCGTTTACAATGACACGGAAAATTATAGCTAATGTATTTAAGAATAGAGTGGTTTCCCAAATTATAACACAAAGGTATTATAAACGACGAAAATTGAGTTTTAATGTTTTTAAAGAGACTTTTGTTACGTAATAAATAAAAATTTGTTACATAATAATTGTTGCCGAACTTTCGGTAATCCATCGACGTGGGGAATTGTTTGTAAAGTATTACCCATAAAATTCGGTAAAATTTCACGCATAACTGCTGCTAACAATGAAAAGTTCAGTAAAAATTGACCGAACTATAAAATACTTTTTTACATTTAGTCCCGATGTCAGCGTGGAATACCGAAAAGTTCGGTAATATAAACTATAATTTTTTTTTCTCCATGTAAGCTAGTAGTGAAAAGTCATCATAATGACATTTAATCCAGACCAAAATTTATCTCTTTTTTGATTGTTTAGTAGAAAATAAATTTCATGAAATTAATTCAACAATGAAGTCAATGAAAAGTCCATAAATGATAATGAATTTTAATGAAATATAAAAGTTAGTCATTTGCTCGGTTTTCATTCATATTATTGAATTTCATTCATATTCATATATTCATTCATATTGATACACATTCATTCATTAATGAAATTCATATATATTTCATTCATATTATTAATCTTTTTCTAGGTTGTAAATCCAGAGTCCATCTATACTGTAGTCATACTGAATCCAGACTGACATCCAGACTTCACGCAGGCTCCATCCAGGTTTCATCCAGACTACATTTTTCTACGCGGGAAGGATGATCAAAGGATAAGGGTGACAAGTGACCAGAAAGGACGAAGCCAA
Source organism: Leptoteleia sp. ZL-2020 (assembly GCA_022817305.1). NCBI lineage: Eukaryota > Metazoa > Arthropoda > Insecta > Hymenoptera > Scelionidae > Leptoteleia > Leptoteleia sp. ZL-2020. Next base: position 15,735 of record JABFPN010002264.1, read on the forward strand.
CGATGTAACCGGATATGAGTAAGTCAGTATAAAGAAATCAAATATTTTTAATCCTGAGAAAAATTGTATGGGAAAATTATTCGATATTTAAAATTAGTTTAATAATATTAAAAATAATATAAATAAAAAAATGTCACAAGTATAAATGTTTAGTTTAAAAATTAGTAAAAATGATCACTTTTCAATTTAAACATTCAATAATCGAATATATAGTAAATTTATTTATTTTATTATATAAATATTAAGGAATTAATAATTAATTTTCGTATAAAATTTTCCTCAGGCAATTCTCTTTGCATGAATTCTTTGCTAAATTTAACCATTTTGGATGCTTGGACCGGATTTTGGATGAAACCCCCCGCCCCCTGCCCCCTCGTAAAAAATTTGTCTATAAAAACATTGGTGGGAATATATTCTTGCTTTTTAAGTTAAATATTTATAAATAACGTATTTTTTATTTATAATTCTTAAAAGTTTTGTTAAATACATAGTTATAAAGTAATGATCATTATTAAATTAATACCCGCGCGCGAACAACACCCATCCCAAAACATACAACTGTTTTAAAACTAAATAGAGATTGACACGCGAGTTGTCACTCATGGCATATTCGTTTGCCAATGCAGGCCAAAGCCTGAAACTGCAGGCCATCACAGGAGTAATAACGGCGGATCAATGCAGGTTAGTCATTTTCTAATGCTATGTTAACAAGACAATGCTACCTACATAATCGAATAGGGTAGCTAAAAGAGTGTATTTTATTTGGCTATTAACCATTTCAATCCATTAAAGACTTGCCTTAAGGTCGATAAAAAATGGTAGACATGGATTCATTTTTTGTTATTTTCTGCTGAAGCATTAAATTTTTGAGCTCTATTGCACTATTAAGCACTAATTTAGTGCTCAAAAAGCATTAAATTTTGGTCCTAGTTAAAAGTTATTCTGCTGACTTTCTATTGCTACCTTAATAGGGGTTTCAATGAATGAGTATTGGAAGTTTAATGTACAATCGCATTTAGTTAAACTGGTATTAGTATAGAATTATTTATTAAAATTAAATTGTTTAATGATATTTATACTGAGAAAAAAGTTGCAGAAAATACTACAGTTTTTAACTTTGTTTCAATACTTTGTCAGTCTTTGAATATATATTATTGTTTTTAAAAGAAATATTTCTTTTTGTAAAAGAGTAAAGATTTTTGAAAAGAGGTTTTTGTATTGAAAAACCTGTCTGAACGAAGTTAAAAACATTAACTTTTTCTGTCACATTTTTCTCAGTGCAAAATTTAAGACTTTAACGTACAATCTTTTACATCTAGCAATCGGAATAAAATTTTAAATATATGCGTCAAGGTAATATAACGTATTTACCTTTATACGCTAACAATTAGAATATGAAAACACTTTTGAAATGTGGTCAAATGTTTCCTCATTCCGTAACAAAACCAAAGACAGAAGTTTTGTAAATAACTTTAGTAGGTAACCTCTGTTAGAGACACGAATACATACTACATTTGCGTAGTCAAAGAGAAATATAATAATTAACGAAAACAAAAGTTACTATTCTGCATACTCGTTAGTAGTTTACAAAAGGGAAATAATTTATGTAATCTGAAATAAGATCCTGTAAATAAATAATCCATAATATAATGTACACACAATTTAAATAATAAATTGCGAGATTCTTGACACGTATCATTTGCTAAACCAGGATAAAACGTTGTATTTAATTTATATTCATCTTTATTTATCATACACTCAGAAAAATATCACAGTTAATGTTACTGTACTTGACTTTCTTTCAGTTATATGTCAGCTTTACAAAAAAAATTACTGTTTTTAAAAGCAAGGGTACCGTTTTGAAACGGTACGTTTAGTATTGAAAACATAGTTTTCATTTTAAAAACAATATTTTTTATTAAAAAACTGACATGTATCTAAAAATAGTTAAAAACGGTATTATTGTTTGTGCTTCTTTTCAATTTATTTTCTCGAATATTGCGAAATGCTTCGCATCTGAAACACGATAAAATATTTTAAACATAATATGAAGTTTAAGATTCATTTTTGAATTAAATGTTCATACAATTTTCCGTTCTATTTGAAAGCTCCATTTGAGATTATTCAAAGTATAACTGAAATTTAAATGTATTTCATATTCAAATCTCATTTAACTTGAGACAGTATCTATTAATGATATCTATTTATCGAAATATCAAATAGGTTTTCTATATGCAGAACGCATTTAGATTCTGCTTGGCGTAAATGAATGTCCTAATACGGAATTATCAAGTGGTTCAAGATTGGGTCGACATTGGTACCTAGTATGTTAGTTCTGGCATTTCAATTCGTACATCAATACAGGTCTTGAGAAGGTACTGGAGTGGTAAACTCGGGCCAGTACTAGGAAACAACTGTTTCAGAATTAGGCTAATTGTTTGACTTTGGTAACGGTTCCAAAGAAACATGAGTAACTGAAGTTCTTCCGCTGCGCTGTTAACAATAACCTATTTACATTATCTACAATCAAGTTCCATGTGAAAATAATTATTCATTTTCAACGGAACAGAAATATCATTTTAGTCAAATAGTATACATCGTAGAGAAGGAAATATTTCCTTCATGAAAAAGATATTATGCCACTTTAATGCATGTTTCTTTTGGGAAATATTAAAGAATAGTATATGATTTAACGAGGAAATAAATTGTTTGAGTTTTCAGCTTGAGTTAATGTATCCCTTCGGGTTATGCACTACCTTAAAAATATTTGTTTCGGAGTCGAATGTGACATTTTATTTACTTTAAAAACAAATTTATATTTTTGAAACTCCAGTTTTTGTTGATTTAACGAACGTATAAAATTTATAAAAAAGTTGACAATCTCTGTAAAGTCGATTCAAATTTCGAACGAAATTTAAAGAGGTTTTCAGAATTCTCTGCCACAAGGGTATATAAAAGTTAATTTAAAAGATAACATTTTTTTGTTATACATTTATACCGTAATTATATAAAGGTAAAAACTAAATTACTTAAAGGTATATTTTAATAATGTAAGTAGCGCATAAAAATATACAGATTTTATTATACGTTATATAATAAACGTTTGTTATAGCACAAATAAAAAAATAATGTTCAGTACTTAGCAATATTTTATGTGTTAATAATTTTATAGTTTCCGATGCAACTTTTATTACTCATATTTATAGCGGCTATTTCATAGACAAAATTAAAATTGAACTCTCATCGTGTACGTTTAATTGATTTTATTGAAAGGAACAGAATACATTTATATTTGCATCCAACTGAAGATAAGATATTTAATGCAATATTAATATTTGAACGTAGTCAGGAATGTTTTATTTTGCCAACTAAGACCGATTTCCCCGCAGTAATAATTAGTCTTGAATACATACGGCAAGAGTCTAGCAAAGTCGGGTCATACTATTGGTAAATGTCTGCTAGATTGATTTTGCCATGAGGATAATTTTCTTAAATTTCTTTTTCTATTAGTTTGATATCAGATTTAAGTCACGAAGAGGTTTTTGAAGTGATTTTTTTAAGGTAGTATTTTTTTAATGTAGTATTTTTAAAGTTTATATTTAATTTAATATTTTAAATATAAGTTTTGATTTTATATTAAACATATTTTACTTTTATGCGAGAAAGTTGCGGAATTGTCTACTGATTTACGAGTATGTGAATTGTCAAACACAATTGTAAGAGCTTCCCTTCAATGACTTTCATTTTAGTATTTCGAAATTTATACATGGAGTTCACGATTCCAGTTGATTCTCTTCAATGTTTAACATCGCTTTTGAAAGATTTTCAATCCTAATGTAGAATATTCTTGAAATATTTTAAAAATACCGATTGAACTGATTTTTGAAATTAATAAAACATAATAATATTTATAAATTTTTTGCATAATAAATTTATTAATTGTTTAATATTATATTCAAAATTCTAAGTCCACTAATTATGCAAATTGAGGTTCAGAAAAACTATAATCTGCAAATTGTATAGTTACGATGTATATTGCGTAGTGACTATATTTATGAAATTTTTAATTGTTTTAAATATTTGAGAGATATTTTAAGCATAAGATGTTAAAATGTTTGAAACGAGATATTTATTCATATACACTCATTTTTATTCAATAAAATGTGACAATTTTTTTAAAAATAATATCATTGACAAGTATGACAATATAATAATGAAAGAGATACCATTGAGATTTCTTAGTTTATGTCGTGGAAGCTCTAAAACTTTTTATATAAGACTTGAAAGAAGTATGGCTCACTCTTTTAATTTTCTTTATTATTTTGCTTTCTTTACAGTCAAAGTAAAACTTGGTTCTCAAAGGAAATCCTTGTATTTTCGACGAATTCGTCTTCTTGAGTGTACAATATACATTAGATAAGAGTTTTGAATAACAAAATTTTATACATTATGAATTATAAATTATATAATTATATCTAATAGTTGTTTCGTTTAATATATTATATATTTTTACCAATACGAAACCCGTTCAGTTTTAACAAACGTGGCCATCCCGTACAAAATCATTAATTTTAATTTAAACTTGGGAAGTTTTTGCCGGGGTGTTCAAGTAAATAGGTGTTAAATGAAAACAACCGTAGCGCCAGGCAATTTTAATCTGGTAATTGACTGCTTTTGGCAGAGATAAAGCGGGTACAACTGGAAATCTGGTGGAAACTGCTTGGCTCTGTGGTTGAAACTGCTTTACAACACTGTAGATATTCCTACTCGATTGGGAATAATTAAAGAATTATAAAATAACAATAATTCTAACCTTATTTTTTCTCAGTGACGAATACTTAAATACAGTTTTTCTGCTTTGTTCATTGGGCGGTAAGTAGCCGATTACTGCTCCAGACGATAATCGATATTTACTACCTGCTGAATCATTTCCTAAGACGATAGCTCGCTCCTTTTTACCGTTCTTCGATGGTTAGCGGTTCTAACTACCCTAGGAAAGAATAGATCTTGAACAGGCGCGATAACTTACCCAATTAATTGCACGAGTCTGTAATCTGACACATTTCCTACCTAGTTACATTCGATGTTTTTTTTTTTTTTTTTGTTGCAAGTGTAAAAGTATTATTTTTGTTTTCTTTTTTTTTTTTTTTTTTTTTTTTTTTAGTGGAATGGAGTGTAGACGATTATTATTCTAAAACAATAATTTATTCGAGGACAATAATATCTGTATTGATTTGGGCTATAATCGGCTACTTATCTTCCGCTTAACAGACATAAGATAACTGTACTACCCGTGGATGTGTTTATATAGAATTTCCGTACTGACTTTCGAAATCGTCTGAAATTGAATAATTTTTATACATTAAATTAATTGAACGTACAGTTCTTCTTCGGACACGGGATAGAAAAAATTGCGTGCAACGTGTATGGAGTTGACAATTATTAAGTCGTGAGATAACTGCAGTCGTTTGCAGTTCGTGGTATTAATGTTTCACTTGTATGACTGTCATCAAGTTCCTGTACCTGTATATCCTCTAACTATATTCTATTATATATCAAAGGATCAAGTGCATCAATGTCTAATTTGTTTTGCAACTGTTTTTAAATGATATTACAATGTGAACTTAAAGATATGTAAAGACACACATCATAATATCGGATCAAATAATAGTTAATGAATTAAAAGCAATAACTTTCTAAAGGTAAAACATACATTAAAGCGAGTTTATTTTATTTTATTTTAAATGAAAATCTTATAATATATACTATTTAACTAAGATGTTGTATATCCAAATTGTCTTTTTAATTTAAACCTTGAAAAATGGTTTAATGGAAATATTATGAATTGTCGTGTAAATGAAGTATTTTTAATAAAAAAACTATTCTAGTTTTTAAATATATTGCAAGTTAGAAAAGTTATAGATAAATTTCATAAATTTCAAAATATATTATTTCAGTTTAAAAACTGATATCGTAATGATTGTAATGGTAAGATTATGAATATGTATCTTAAATTAATATCATATATTATTTAGAGTTGAACATGCAACTTTGATTATATAATATTATACACGTAGAAAAACGTTGAATAAAAAATGTCACATGTTTTATAAAATGAGAATAAAGTTCGTTTGCATGTTAAATTTTCTATTCATAGAGTTAATGTGTTAGAAATTATACAATTTTTTACCATATTTTATTATTGAAATGTCGTTTTTTAAAAATAAGCTTTATTATAAGAAAATACGAATGTTTTATATAAATAAAATTCTGTTTTAATTTGTATTAATACAGTACACGACAAAGAAGTATCATAAATATTTACTATGCTTTATGATAGCGCTGACATAAAGTACATAATTAACCAAGCCATAAAATTTTAGCAGATTAGAAATAACATATAAGAAACGTTTTGGTAATCGTGTTAATGTCAAATTTAATTACAAACCGTACACTATAAAAAACGAATAGTGAAAAATAGCAGACTTTCTAGGAAACGTCGGATATACTTGTCTCATTTTAAGAAATACTAGTCGAGTCCAGTAAAATACATTGGAAATCTTATTATTATTCGAATGTATTAAATTAGACAAGTATATCCGGCGTTTACTATAAAGTCTAGTATTTCATATAATACTATTTTTTTAATGCAGTGAATTTTTGCGAAATTTAAACAAAAAAATGAATTTATCTTTTTTTTTTAAATTAGAAATTAGGATTTTTTTTACATTTAACTGCCCTTTACAATATAAATCTAAGAGTTTTAATGTCCGTTTAACGTATTATCATTGTGTACAAGATTCAAAAAGACATATTAATGACACGTCGTAAAACATTATCAGTTTATATGCTGCGGCTAATACGTAATATATGGTAGACATTAGCTGCGGCTGAGAGTAGCAAATGGTACGCTACTGAAATTCTGTATAATCGTGTTTCAGTCATTAATTGTAAATGTAATGCCATGCACGTGTTATTTTTGCCGAGCGAAAACATCTATAACCATCATAACGTAATTTTAATTCCGAGTCTTTCCATTAACGTCGTGGAATGAAGTTGGCAAAGTTCACAAGTCAAATCACCGCTAATGGCTTTGGGTAACCAAGTAACACAATTGATGAAACTTTCATTCGGAATTGATATCGCGTAGATCGCCGTTTTACCGGTGTCGTATATTTCTGAGAAGCGAGTAAATGATGATTCGACGAAGTTTAGAGAAAGTTCGTGATAATCCGATGAATTGAGAAAGACAACAATGGTGCACGTTGTCTGACCGTTATTTCAGAATTAACACAGCCGTCCTCGAATCTGTGCGCGCGTCTTTTCGTATCCTCGCAAGTTGTCACCTCCCACTTTAATTTCGCTTGACTTTTTACTGTGCGGCCGCACACGCGCGCGCGCACAATTGGATAGAAAGTTTCGAGACAGAGAGAGAGAGAGAGAGGCAGAAAGACGCAATATCAAACAAGGACGATGACATTGTGGGGGGGGGGGCGGGC
>JABFPN010002265.1:0-23216 GCA_022817305.1 Leptoteleia sp. ZL-2020
CCTTTTTCTTTGATAATTGTAATCGTGATTTCTTTTTTTTTTTTGTTGAAACTTCACGCCTCGGCGGGCGCTTTCAAAGCGCGGAATGGCGCTGCTTATAATTACAACGGTAGTGGGCTTCAATATTTTTAACGCGTTGCTAACCGACGAACGATTTATCCCCGCCGATAATTAAATATTTATAAATGATATGCGCGACGTTTAAATGTGTAGGCGAAAATTTGGCGACGGGGGCAAGTATGCGTTGCGGTAATATATTCGTGGAGCTGTTCGTAGACGATGTGGCTTCGCGCAAAGTTGCATAATACATTGAGTCGGGTTTGGTAGGCGACACATTAGATAGCGCGACGTTGCATCCTTTCTGCACTCCCGCGATTACGTACACTTAGGGAATAATACCCGTGGTTACCGAGTACGGGCCAAATATAAAATCAAGTTTACTTATCTAAACATAATAATACATTGAGCGGACTTTCATATCGCGCTGAATAATGTAGCGCCTTCGATAATTCGTGCAACTAAATAACCGTAGCCAACTCCGCATTCTTTCGCAATCGATCGAATTATCTTATAAATAAACTATAATATACTATAAATAAATATATATCACGGAGTTTTTATGAGATATAGTAGCAATTACTAATAATTTTTCCACAGTGCAGGTTTGGAGTTAAAGTTTCGGCCGCATTTTGATATTTTAACACTGTGATAAAAGTGTGATAAGGGTGCAAGCTAATAAAGGGACGACCTATTATAAAATCTGTGTAATTAGAGGAACGTGCGTTAAAAAAGTTTTACTTGTGAATATCTGTACGAAATTGTGGATAATTTATGGTAATGAAAATAAAAATTTAGCGTAATCAGCATTGTGTGCAATTTCATATGCAAATTTAATTTTAGGATTAACGTCTGTTAATATGTAAAATTTGTTCAAATAATTAAATCAATATTTTATGTTTCTGAAGATAACCACAAATAAAGGTTAAAATGTTGGGCATAAACTAGGTTTACTTATTTAATTTGACTTTTGTTTAAAAATTGATTGATAAATTCGCGGAAAAAAAGTTATATGTTAATACATTTGATGCATGCAATAACATGTGGTAATATGTTTTAATTCTATAAGCAATGCATTACTTACCAGCAAAAACTGCGGTGCTATTATGTTGTGGGTCGTATGGACAAAGTCCTAGTCCGTCCATATCGAAATTGCTTACAAATGCTCCTTTCTGAAACACAAATAACGAACACATATTAAATATTTGTTATAATTTCTTTATGGAGTATTTAAATTATTGTTACATGAATTAAATAAACATTTGTTGAAGTTGTGCAATTTAATTTTATTTTAATATTATGTTCATCTCATTTCAAAAGAAATTAATTATTACTTAACATTTATAATAGATGGTAAAATTAAATTACAATGATTAAAATAAATAAATGTGGAGAAAGAAAATAATTTCTTTAAATATCGTAAGTAAAGGACTTCGCATAAAATAAAAAAAAATCGCTGTTGATGATGTCGAGAGATGTCTAATCTTACGATTTGTCAAACGTGCGGAAATAATTTAGCAACCCCATTTCTGTCCCCTTAATATCGTTATAATTTTTCTACTTGTACCTTAACCAGTTCCATGATAAACCCGCACTGAAATCGACCCGAGTGGTTTTTCAATGGATCGACTCGATACGTTAGGCTACTTTGGGAAAATGTTACTTTTACAGATGAATATTAAAAGCTCTTGTTATGATTACGTCGGGACTAAGCGAAATGCCAATAACGGTACCGTTGAGGCATTAATGCGTGTAACATAATAGCGTAACGCAGCGTAACGTTTTCGCGTGGAAATTCAAAGTTGGCGAAAATGCGGCGCGCCGTTGTCGCAGCGCGGCTATCTATTTTGTGATAGCCGGTGTTGACAATAGACAACGGGTAATACCCGTTTGGCTTTATCGTGCAACGGCGTGCGCACAGTACGCAATAATTTCCTTTATAAGCAGTTCGCTCGACTTCCATTACTACGGTAATGTCGCCCCGTCGCGTACAAACTATATACCGCGCATACGTACATAGGTATATTCATATGAAAAAGTATAGGTTACGAGAACGATAATGCCTCTGCGGCACGGTTCGTCGCACCTCAATAACTGCCGACTCTCAAATATCTTAAGGGAAAACTTTGTTCGATTTCATCCATTATCGCGATATCCCCTCTTTTGCGCCACTTGTCCAACAACGGAGCCACCGTCGTGCGGTTTAATTATTTGAATAAATCGGTGCCTCCTCGCGCACAAGGAGAAAAATGTTTTGTTGTAATAACCAAAAATTTGTTCCCTTTTTAATCGACCAAAGTTTTTATTTTAAATAGCTAGGTATGATCCAAGCATATTTTTGAATTACTACAACTTAAAACATTTGTTATTGAAACAAAAAGTTTGGTACTTTTAACTAAACGATTTTAGTTATAAATCCTATATAATTTGTAATTATTTTTATTACGCATATATGGATAATAATTATTATTAATTTATTTTATGTTTCTAATGAAAATAGGCCCTATTTTCCAAGTAATAATAAAGGCATAATCTTCACTTAATCCGTACCTGTAATTTATCAACAATTCTGATTTCTCTTCATCCCGAATAAAATATTTAATATGTTGTGTGTCGAATGGTAGATTAGTCACTGTTTTTAAATTACTTTCAGCTTTGACTTCAGCCTGAAATACAATTTCAGGCTTGATACTCTTTTGGGAAACGAAATGGCGATTTACATTTATAACTTGGATATAATTGAAATAAGAATGCTAACAATTATAGCTTAATGCACATCCCTTCCTAAATACTATTATTATAGCGTTAAAAAAAGTTCGCTCCAATTTAAAGAATCTTATTCCAATCGAATCATTTTTATTTGACTTTTAAATAGAAATATAAATTCTACGGAAGCAATCTCGCGGAAGTTAATTTCCGTGCCTGATAAATTACATTTGTAAGATCTCTCGAGTATTACTATTTTTAATCAATTCTTTTTCCGCCCCCGCCCGCGCAACGCCGCGTTGGAATAATTTTAAACAATAATAAGCCGGATAAAAAATTTTCAGCAACACGATACCGCGAAATTTAAATGAAAAGCTCATATCCTCGGTGATAAAAAAAAAGAAAAGGAGGAAAAAAGAAGATTCTTAATTCGGTGCAATTTGCATTGCGGTCACGGTGTCAGGCGACGCGAAACAAAGAGAAACAATCGCGCCGACGTGCCGGGCGAGTCACCCGCCGTTCTTCTTAACCCCGTCATTTTTCGTTCGCCACGTATTCGCAAAAAGCCAAAGGGTCGAAAAAAGTTGGGAACAAAGCGCAACGAAGGTGTCGCGCGCCAAGTGGATAAAAGTATCGGCCGCGGCGGATCACGTAGCGAGGATCGCCCCGCGTCACTAGCCCACATTTCTCTCTTCGACGTTCTTTTCCATTTCCATTTGTGACAGTTCCCGGGTCACTCGCGAACCGGAAAACAAACAGACAACAGTTTTTAATGGGAGCCACGTAGCCGGCCGATTTATGCCCTGCAATTTCATTGCAAAAGGGGCCACTTTTTTTTCGCCGCCACTGTTTAGTTGTTTCGGTTGACCGATTTATTGTGTCCGGGGGTATAAAATGATACGTGTTTGTTAGCTATTTCGGGACCAATTTATTACCCAAGATAAAGTTAAATGCTTGATAAACCATCCGTTCGACGGCACGATTGAAAGATTGGCGGATTTCGAAATCATTCGACTCTTCGTTCATAATGCTCGTGTGGCTAATATTTTATGCGTTTCGGACGTCGGCGAGTCTGGCCCGATGCTCAATCTAATTTGTCAATAATTTTATTTCCATTTATGTTTCAAGACTGCGGGCTTGTGTGATTTTATGTGAATTGACGGAAAGCTTTTAATTCAAAATACTTTCTCATGCAAAGCATTTTAAAAATGTAAATATTGGTTAATTTATTTCACTCGTTTGAACTTTCGTGAATTATTATTTATTACTTCATTTTATTCGTACCGCCGAATAAATTTGAAGAGATGATAAATTATCTTAATTTATTAAATTATAAAAATATATATGTATGTATATGTATAATATAAATTATTATTTATTATTATATTAATTTTTATTTTATAATATATTCACAGATATATATTATTAAGGAGCTTATGTCAATTCTGAGTTGGCCATCCAGTGACATTTCACCTTAATTTAACATCCACTAATATTGTTTTAATAACATTCCTACATCAACGACTACAATGATACTTTTTTTTCCACGTGCAGGTGACAAGTACGGTAAAATTTACTCAACTTTTCTCTCAGTGCAATTAATGCAAGAATTACCTCTCTCGCAGAGAAAACGAATAAGACTAGATTTTCCCCCACCGAAAAAAAAGAGCTTAAAAATAAAAAAGGAATACGACAAGGAATAACGGGAAATAGTAAAGAAAAAAGGCGAAAATGTCGCGATCAACGGGGTTGCGCCGGCAGAATAAACGATTACGGATTCCGGCGTCAGGTTCATTCATCACCAAAGCGTTACCTGAGAAAATTCATAACCATCAAGAATGACCGAGTAAAATGAAACGCGTTCGCCGGATTTTACATTTTATTTTCTGACCAGTTTTGCCCAGCGTTCGGGTCGAAAATAATAATAATGAAAAAAAAGCGCTCGGTTGGAAAGCGACGTCGAAAGAAAGGAAGCGACAACCGCACTGACGGCCTGAATAAGTAGCTTTAGCCGGCGCCGTTCCGCGCGCGGAAATTTGTTCGAATGAACGATCGCTTGTAAAACGATGAAAACGCGACGCCCGCGTTCTTTGAATATTTCACAATGAACAATCCGACGTTTGTCTATTCGCGCGTTCCGCTCAGGAATTTTGAATGCCGCGATATGAAAAGAATCCGTTGCGCTTGAACTGACACTGATGAAGTCGCCAAATTAGAAATGCCAAGTTAATTTCCAGCCCGAAACCCAATTGTAATTAAAACGACACTCCCTTTAGGCGAACAAAATCGTCACCCATTTTTCCCGTCGTACCTCCAACCTGCTTATTTTCCTTTTTCCTTTTTTCCTTTTTTTTCACCATCATTTTTGCGCTGACGTTCGGGAGATTTACGCCTGCGAATACTTATAAAGGAAAAGTAATCGTTAAAGTTCGTGATTCCTACGGGGAATTATCGCAAACAACGCGGACCGATGAATCAAACGTTTGACTTCTTACATGCGTTTGAGCTTTCTTTTGAGTTTGAATAATTCCGATCGGTTGAGTAACGACTCGGGGGTGATTGATGATTGAATCTTGGAGACTTTTTTCGTCCCGATATAGATTTTTGAGAAAATAGCTACCGTTTATCGATTGTCGTTTCGCGAGCAACGATATTTATCAAAATAAAAAAAATCTTTTTAAATTGAGTTTCCTCCTTTACAATTCTGCACCTTTGGTTGAAACTTGGAAGTTTTCGCGAAGATGAAACATAAATTGAACTTTAAAACTATCCATGTTGTGATTTTATCGAAAAGATTTGTATTATTAGAACAAAAATTTGGAGCAAAATTTACTTGAAACTATCATAAAGTGAATCTTGCAAAATTAACTTTAAAATGTTATAAACATGTTTAGTAAATATATCTCTACACAGAATTATCAGTGTCTTTAAAAACATTTCGCCATTAAATAATTAATAATATATTAACTAAATAATTACTTGTTTTATATAAAAGAGAAATAGTTGTTCAATATTGTCCATTAATTATACAAATATGATTTATTACAAATAATTAATACTATTGAACTTTTACTTAATATAAACATTTTGTTAATTATTTATGATAATAATGATACTTTAATTATTTAGTATTCAACTGTAAAAATGGTACCATACTCTTAATTGAATTTAGGCGACAAAAATATCATAGAATTTAATACGTACGTAAAAAGAGTCTACAAAATTCACATATTATTAAAGAAAAAACATTACACTCATTAACAATTCATAATTATTAAATAACAAGTAATGAGGTCGCCATTAAAATTGCTGTCTACGTTAAAATGTATTCCACGGCATAAAAGAAAAGTACAATTTCACGAAATGATGTCAAGCTAAAAAAAATGGTCAGCATTGCACGGAAATACACGTTTGTCCATATATATATATATTTATAGTTAATGAAAAATATATTTGCATTTAAGGCATATTTTTCTTCTGGTAGACTTATTAATATTGCTATTCTCAAGAATTCTTGGACCTGTTATTTTTGTAATTCAATTATCTATATTTTTTTTTTCAATACAATTTCCTTATAACTAGATATTTTTCAGGTATCGTTGGCGTGGATTTCGGAGAGCTCTTTCAGCTTAACATTTGAAATGTAAATTCATCAGTGATCGTGCTGTAAAATATGTAACTTTGCATAGAATTTTCGCGCAAGCAAGTGGATAGCGGACGGGGAGCGAGCGCAAACGTATCGGGAATATTAACGTTACGAATTTCTTTGACCGTTTTACTCCCGTCTTGCAAATAGTCGAGTGTTAAATGACGCGGGTCTGAAATACGTAGCAACGCAATTTTCTTGGACAGCTGCAAATTTCTCAGCGCGCAAAGGGCTTCTGTAAAATTCATTCAGCGGAGAAAGATTGAAGGCAAAATAGTGCCGATCTAGTCCCGATACGTCGACGGCGCTCGAATCAAATGAATTATGAATAAAACGCAGTTGAAAATATTCGCGATCGAGTGCATTTCAAGGTAAAGATTGGCCGTGGATCTCTATCTTTTTATTGCGCGCTATGTTTCTCGTCATAGCAATAGCAGTCATCCTCCTGGGAATTCCAAGAGAAAGAGCCCGCTCCCGTTGAAATCAAATTTTATACAAGCTCCGGCTAGAATTTTCCTCCCGTTTCAGCATTCCTTCTATTACACTGTTTTTCTCTGCTTATTTCGGAATAACATATTTTCGTGCACGAATGCCCGAATAATAAAATAATATTTTCCTACTTTTTTCCTTCTCCCTACAATTAGATATTTCGCAATGTTCGGCAGTCCACTTGTGCACTCTAAGAAATATTTCTTTTGGTGTAGAGTATCATCTTGTTCTTCATTCCTATTTCATAGAATTTCAGTTTGATTTTCATGAGATTTCTTACTTAGGATGAACAATTTTTCTTGCCAAAATGTGATTTAAATCTACCAAGTTGTTTATTCTTAAAAAATTATGTAAATTTAGTTTTTATATTTATTATTCGTAATAATCTTTGTAAATTTTATCAGTATTTTTTAGCGAGTCTGCAAAATAGAGTTGTAGAATTAGTCATACATCGAACAGCTTTTGAGGATTAGCGGTTTTGTGGCCAGTATATTCATGTATATTAATGAATATCAGTCTCGCGTTCAAATCCCCAATGTGGTTAGTGAGAAAATTAAGGAAACGAAAAATTAAAATGTAATGAAGTGATAGGAGAAATGATTTCATGTATCTTGGCATATAAAGTTAATTTTCAGCATTCTGATTCTGTATAAAGAGTTATACATAACCTTTTTTTCCTGCTCTTTCTTTAAAGTGGCTATCACAGACTAACTAATGATATTCCAATAAAGCGTCAAACATTTCCTTTCTGTATACTTCATACTTTGTGATTACTCATGGAATTGATTCGATTTCTTTGGCTGGATCTAATGATGGTCATATAACTTTTCGTTGTATGCATAGTTAATGACCACAATTTTTGGACTCTTACTTTTCTCTCTCTATTTTATTATAAATACTTATTAAATAGTTATTAAATAACGTTAACGATAAATATTAAAAATCACAGAACACGTAATACGTAAACAATCTCAAAATGTAAAATATTCTCACTTAATCAACATTTTTTATAAAAACATATTGCTTTACTTATTAATTATTATTACGAAATAGCAATATTAATTAATCAGTCAATCAATGAGTGTGTATTGTATCGTTTTAATTCAAGATTAGAATTTATAACCCACATCGATGATCAAATAATTTTGTATATGATATTTGATTGCCGAGTACAAATGTACGTGATACAAAATAGTTAAAATGTGAAGTAATTGACAAAAACGAATGAAAAATATTTAACGAATATTGCACAATAACATCAGAAGTTTTAGGATGTTCACGTTGCTTTCAAAATAAAATTGTATAGAAAACTGTGTTACTTTGAATAATTAGAAGTAACTCGTCAAAAATACGTATATAAATTTTTGCGATATTCACTTTTTGCGATAATCATTCCTTTCTCTAAAAATGTTGTATGAAAACTCTCTGATATAAAGTTGCGAGTACAAAAAATAGCTTTTATTTCGTAATTTTTTACGAGTAAATTTAACAATATTAGAAACTTTATTTCTATATTTTAAGATGAATTTCATTTCAGAACGATAGTCATTTTTATATACATATTTAAAAAATAACGCAAAGTGTCCCAGTTTTTAATATTTCTAACGGTTTTTTGTCAATTACATTATTTATATATAATTATCTAGAAAAGTGAAGAATGATAAATAAAATGTGGTATACACTCAGAGAAGCTCGTATAAAGATTATAAAAATTTGGAATTCAGATATTCACATAAAACTGACGTTTTTCATTACTTTTCCTGATCTAAAAGAAAACTATGCATTACATTACATACTTTAAATTCATTTGTTAATATCCAAGCACAGTAGTATTACATAGAAATTTCTGGTTAAATTTAAGTGCTTTTTAATCTTGCGACGTGGATTATCTTCCATTGTTTGTATGAAAATATTAAACTAATCAAAACATTATATACATATAATGGATAACAAGTATGATATTTATTACGTAATACATATACAGTTTTGTATATATATGCACATATATCTCTATTACGTTTAAAATCATTAAATTATTTCATTTAAACAATAAATTTTTACGTCGTATTTCACCCAGCGCAGAAAGTATCTCTACCTGAAATTTATACATGTAACTTCCAATAAATTATAAAACATATTGTGATTAAGGTATATTATTCCAAAATAATTCATCGCCACAATTTACGGCAAAATTATCATAGAATTACATTTATTTCTGCCAGCATAAAGTGCAATAATTTTTATGGTAATGAACTTTTTACTAGGTTTGAAAAGTACGATTTGCATACATTGAACCCCGACCTCGGTATAGTTCGAATTAGCATCTAAGAGACAAATGGACGCGCTTGCACGTTACAAAGAGATTCTTGAAAATGATGCGTGGCAGGTTAGAATGGAAATACGAGACGATGCATCTCGTCGATGCGACGTCTATTTTTGCGGGGATTATTGCGCGGGCGTGCGGCAATTGTTTCGTTGTGGCAGGGAGTGATTTATCGCACGATAAGTTCTTACTGGAAAGTTTGAAGTTTTAAGGTACGACGGTCGCGCTGGAGGGATGACGAGTTCCACTGCGAAGCAACGTCTGCACTCGCTTGCAACAACGCACGGTTAAAGTCCCGAGTAGCGCGGATGCCGCAACTTTTCTAATTAATGATAATTAGTTCAGAAGTTTAATGCCCAGATAACGAATAATCCGGCTGTTCGTGTGTACATACTATTTCATATCAGCACGTCTTCGCTCCTCGCCGCGTCCTTCTGTTTTGTAAATATCCCAACTAAATGAACCATTGTCTTCGACAAAGGATAAGTTGGCTCACTATTTTCACGCCATTACCAGAAATTTAATTAACTTTCCAATTCGAATTTACTTGTGCCATTTGATGAAAAAATGCATGTCAAATTTTGTTTTGTTTCGTCGTGTTACTGTTACGTCGAGCTTAACATTGAGTTGACGTTCATTTTAATTTATATACTGGGTGTTCTGAATTGCGTTAATTACTTTATATATTCAATAAGCACGAGAATTTATAGATGATTATAGATTTAGGAAAATTCAATTCTTTATCGTTTTTTTTTTCGTTGATGAGTGACAACAGCATTAATTAATGATTTTTTTATTAAATATTATAAAGTTTTTTCGATTTGAATAATTTCGAAGTATCATTTGTAAACATTTTAGAATCTGGATTTACAATTGAAAAATGGGGTTTTGCCTGTTAGCATGGTTGGATTTAGCCACATGTGTTTGCAAACGTATTGAAGTTTTAGATTGCGTGGCAACTAAATCGCGCTTCGTGTTTACAGCTTCTTGTAAGAGGAGTGAGCAATGAAAGAACGTAAACAATACAATGAAGTTTTGTAGAAATTTTAAGAGTAGCGGAGAAAATTGTTAAATAAAGTCGAAATGGCGGTAAACATTTTAAGAGGGCGAAAACTCGAAGATTAATTTGTATAAAAAATTTAGTTACAGGATTGCAATAATGAAAAAGTACGAAAAAGTAATAAATTATAAGTAAATATGATGTTAGCATAGCTCAATTGTATGCCTTAAGGTCATAAAAAATGTTCTAGAAGAAATATTATAATCTAAAGTCTGACTAGGCCTTTGCGCAAGCTCCACCAAAGTTCACCAATTCAGGGCGAACAATTTTGAACCGGTATTGGGTCTAACTACCTAACTAATATAGGCCCTAACTATAAAAGCAATATCTTGTCCTCCTAATACCAACTAATGGAGAATATTGTCAATCAATATTGACATTCGTTATGCTTTTCAATGATACACTAACAAAAGTTATATACATTTTCATTCGATAATACCGTAGGTTTGTAGGCTATACTTTGTTTCAGTTGGACGATTTGCCACTAAGTCTTTAATTGATGATAAAATCAAAGACACCTGATCAGCATACGTATAAACAATTTGCCATACAAATTGTAAAATGAGAAGTACGCAACAAGTGTCATTCAACGCAGGATATGTTTTAAAAAAAAAGCGTAAACACGCGAGCAAATATTTACTGTCCATTCAAAATATAACCGTAATTGAGTTCTGACATATAATATAACTGTTATATTTTTTAAACTCTGCACGCTTTATCACTCAATATTTAATGTCTCCTTTGTGTTTGTTCGTAATATTCACTTTTTGTTTAAGTTACGAGCGCAAACAGTGCTTTTATCCACAAATTGCAATGAATAAAAATTTAATAATCGTAACACAATTATTAATAATAATGAGACAGGGGATATTTTTTATTATTAAACAGCGAATATGAGATAAAAAATGGAGCTGAAATTTGTTGGTGAAAGTATTGCGAGGGAATTGGAACGAGGAATACAGAAGCGGCGGCTGATCGGCTGTTTGTTTTTCCTTTATTTGAATAAACTACTTGCCATTGATTCAAAAAGCTAGCGATAAAACCGTCAGCGCAATAAATGGCAACGCTTCAGCACAGGTGCGAACGTCGTCCTTTTCATATCCGACCGAAATGAAAAGTAAATGTGCCCGTCTTTTTCTTCGGTTATTTATCAGCGATCACTTCCGGGGCGAAGGCGACGGCCAAAAAACGGCAGCTCGCGCCCGAACGAGGCGCAATTTTTCTCGGATCGGTTGCGGAAACAGCTATATCCACGGCGCTTGATAAGTTTGCTGTGAAATTCAATGGGGTGTTGCAAAGCGAGTTTACACTCAGTTTTGCGCGATCGCAAGTAGTTCGATAACGCCACGACACGGAGTAGTACGTGAACGATGATGTAAAGCAGAGACGCTTATATATATGACGCACCATTTCCAAACTTGCGACGTGTAATTCGTTCGTATTAAGTTTAATCAACTGTGTCAGTTTACACGAATGTATTTAGAAATAAACATGCATGATTTCGCTAATTAAACACGTACTTAGTTAATAAATTATTGCGCATTCCAATGAACATTCGAGGTAATTTCCATTCATTGTTAATGTAATTTGATTGTTCATTTCCTGTATAAGCATTGCTGCTATTATTTAATTAATATTTGTAATTAATTTGCATTTTAGTTTACTAAAACATAAGGAGTAATATAAAATAAGTAAATAAATATGGTAAATAGGACTTTAGCAAGAAAAATTGGAAAAAGAAGTGTATACACCCCCCCCCCCCCCCCCCCCAACGTCTACACATGCATACATATTTAACGTTAGTTGCAGTACGTGGAGAAAAAAGTATGTTATAATCTAAAAATGAGTGCATTTCAAGTTTTAATAAACTGAATTCTAATATGTGCCAAATTATTATTTTTTCAGAGGTTATTATATTTTGACTGATTTATGAATCTTTCAATTTTAAATGTAAAGTTGTCAAATTTTAATCTAAACACATAAAAAAGCAACTGGATGGCAGCAGGTATATTTTGTCAACAAGATATCATTTTGTCATAAACAAGTTATAAAATAGTTTTACTTCTTTTAATAAGACTTACAAAATGAATGATTCAAGTATAAGTTTAATAATATTAAAAGTAAGTTGAATTAATATTCTATAAACTAATAATTAAAATAAAAAGTTTAATTATGGAAGTAAAGAAATAACATTATAAACTTTCTCTCGTTACATATAGTTCTTAAATTATGATGTTTTAATTACATATAGTACAAACAAGTTCGCCGAATATAAAATAACCATTTCAAAAAATTACAGAAAAATGTTTATTCCCATGTGCTTATAACACATTTTAAACTGTGCGATGAAAAGTACGCGTTGGAATTAGAAACGGGAGTGGATGATATGAAAATGAGTTGGTTTCTTAAAATTTCAGGGCGAGTAAACATGTGTTCGTTTGTGTGCTGTTCAAAAATTATAAGATACATAAATTAACAATTTTAATATTAGCGAGTAAAAACGGCGTAAAAAATAGCAATTTGTGAGGAAATCGATAATAATGTCAAAATATAATTCTGAGTATAAAGAGGCTTTATAGCAGTGATAAAATGTTCAAAAATATTAGCCAAAATTTCACATCGTAAATGATTGTCAAAAACGTGAATATTGCAAAATCAATATTTATTACAATAAAGGATGCATTAAATATTCAATGAAATATGAATTGCGACGAGTTCAACAAAATGGTCGTTGGCGGATAACAGCCTATTAAATATGTCGCGAAAAATCAATAAATTGCACAGTGGAAAATTTCGAAGTTATTTCGATGATAACAATTTGTTGAGAGCTACAGCATTTTTTAATTTAAACTTAATGAATATTCAGATTTTTCATTCTGGTATAACGATGACAATAAAACTGTTCTCCTTTTTAACTTTTAATTTATCCATTTTTATTGACAATAATTTGAATCAGTTCTTTCGAATTGGTTATAAATAATTTTACATTTTTATAAAATAGTTAAATTGTTTACTAATCATATGATAAACAAATAACCTCGTTTGCAAATAATGATATTAGTCGCGGACAAATGTAATTAATTAATCAAAATTTATTTATATTCCGCATCTTTATTTACTTTTATTCATTTATATAACATTTTTATTCAAGTGAACTGCCATTTTAACGATTTTATACTTTAAAATGCTATTTTAGTGAGAATTATATTAATATTTGACAGAATTTGATATTTTCTGGAGTAAGTCTTAATACATAGTTTCCATAAAAGATAATACGTTATATATTCGGATGAAAACTACGTCCTTTTATATTTTTCAATGAAAATTTGAAAGCAAAGAATACTGTACCAAAAATAGGATTGTTCCGTTGAGAAAAGTGCATTACCATACGTACAAATTTACCCAAATACAGAGCAGCCTCCTATTTATAACGGTCAAAACAACAGATGTTACGTTTTCAAAGTTTTACAAATGCTTTAATTCTTAATGCAGCCATTTTCCTAGGAATGTAAATTCGTTATAGTCTGCAATTCCACAAACTAAAATGCATCTGCTTAAAATTGCAATAAATCTCTGGTTTTTATCTGGCAGAAAGATCGATACAATTTGATAACGTATAATTAAATAAAAATCCATTCAAATTTTATTAACGAAAAATGTTAAAAAAACGTTATGTCAGTTTTGCACTGAATAAGTTTTTGGCGTTATGAATCAAATATAACGAAGCACGATAATGTTTTCATAAATTCACATTACCAAGTGATAAAAATATCACTAGTGTAGATTTTTTCGCGCGATTTGATATACGCGGCATCCAGCATACGCCGGTTATCGTTATTACAACTCGTACGAACTAATCCGGGCCAAAGTATAGAACTGTGCGGGAAAGTACTGCAGGCAAGAATCTTATCGGCCCCCGAAGTTCCGTAAATCATCCAGATGCGCAGATCCTCCGGACTAATGGACCAAAGGTCGTTTCTACGGCATCTCGTTTCGACCTAACCCTGCCCGCGGCATGCGAAAGACCAATTCTTTTTACCAACTTTCCTTTTTCCAATTTCCACGATTTACTTATATTATCGGCGAATGTGGCCGAGGAATTAGAGGCCGAGCTTTTTCATGTCCTTCTTCGCTCATCGCCAACTTTTTCCAGTTAAATTAATTCACATAAAAAGGGCCGCACCTTTGATACAACTTCACTCCCAATCAAGGGTAGTTTTTGTAAGTTGCACGCGCATTCCAAAGTTCAAGTTCAAACTTGAGTACAATGCCTCTATGGCTGCTAAACGTTCGGTTTAACGTCATTTAAATTTTATCACTTAACGTGAATTAAATTCAGTCCCAGCATGCCATATTAGTGATATCGTCTTCATGTAGTTATAACATACACAGTCCTATCTAAGGATGCCATATCAGAGCCACACCTGGTCCCCGTTAGCAACATCTCACAAACGGTATTCAAAAGAAAGCTTGATCAGATTATTAATAAGTCATACTCTAAAACATGAATTTCTTACAACAGTTGAAAATAACTTTTCTTAATAATAGTAAATGACTAATAAACTCATTACATAACCATAGCATTATTTAAATATATATACTAATTTTCAGTGAACGTCCATTTAAACCAAATAAATCGTATAATTAGCCACACGTCTATCACTCTGAATTATAAATGAATTATAAATTTCACAAACATTTTGCTCGCTGCAATTGGAATCGAACATTTAATTAAAATAACAAAAATAAAGATTAATTAAACGAAATATTTCATTGAATCATAATATCGTGACGAAATAATACATTAATTTTCTTTGTCCTGCGTTAACGTGCTCCGCGTGTTCCGATTATTTTTCGCGGATATTGCAAAATATAATCTTGTCAAACGTAGTGTCGTAGAATAATAGAATTCGTTCGACTTTCTTTTTTTTTATCCGAGTGGTCACGTTTATTTCGATAACGTCGTCGCGCTCGATAAACGTACTTATTTAATTTCAACTGTCGTAGGAGGGTAAAAATAATGGCGTACAAATTGGTGTAAATCGAAAATGCATATCTGTTAAGCTATAGCCATCGGAATGTCAGCGAGTCGTAAACCCAGGAGACTTCGATATCGATTCGTCAAAGCCGTGAGCTATTCCCCGATTTAATTAACAAGTTATCGACGTCGTATTCCTTGCATCTTCGTCTGAATCCAAGGCATTAGTTTAAAGAACAAAAGAAGAAAAAAAAAAAAAAAAAGAAGTAGAAAGAGGAAAAAAAGATTAAACATTATTTAACTTTTAATGTTTAATATTCAAATACGCTTTCAAGGAACACAAAACCCTGGAAATACGAGCCCCAGAAATGTTATCAGATTATGAAAATGCTTTTGGGTTTTCGAGAAAATTATCTGACTATAAAATCTCCCTCGCACAAAGGCGTCTTTAATGAATTGATTTTTTATTAGCTTTAAGTTTTTCTACTCGACTCGCGACGAATTAAAACTGCGAGATTTCGTGCAAATGTTCCTGTAAAATTAAACGAGGAATGCCGCCGAATTAGGGTTACGATAATGCTCGGACAAAATAGATGCGTTAAGTTCGCGCGCAATATAGAAAAAGCTGTCCGGTATCATCGATAGCCGAGGGTCGCGGTATTTTTGTTTGTATCTTCTTTTTCCCCGTGGACGGGACGAACCGACAGACTGGATTATACGAAGAGTAAAAGCCACGAAGCAATATCGCGGTCTGACCCAAGCTGTTGGAGATGCTAGATAGAGGTGGACGAGGTTACGCGGCGCACAAGTATACGTGCGCGCGTGTACGTATGAGAAGATACGTGTGCGCGCGCGCGTGTGTGTGTGAGCGTAGTTGGAGCACAGCCAGCCAGTCTCGCGTGGTATAACGTGACCTACCCCATCTTGTGAGCTTGCAAAACCAAAACTTCCCTCCTTACTTCCTGCTCTTCCGTTTATTATTACATAATATACATTATATGTTAAATATGTATATATACATATACAAATTTTATTCGTATATACATAAAATATATTATTCTATAGGTGAAGATATCGTCTTGACGTAGCGTATTTAAAGTGTCCTAAGCATATGCGCGCGTATTTGCCGGACGTATATACGAAGGTATACGAGAAGGCTTTTCATACACGAAGAGAAAAGAGCTAATAAAAATTACGAACTTTGTTAGAAAACTGGTCATACGCTTGAAAAAATTGAAAAATTACTATTTCAGGTTATTAAAAAAGTATGAACACGTTGACAATTATTGTCAGCTTTTAAACAATAATTGTCGACAAACTGATACTTTGTTTTATTAGCCTACGATAGTAATTTTTCCAATTTTTCAAGTTTATGTCCACTTTATTAATAATGTTAATAATTTTTCTTAGATCTTTTCTCCTCGTGTAGTAAGCGATAACAAAACGAAAGTTTACATTGATCAATCGTCAAAAATGATTAAACCGATAAAATTAATTACCAATGATAAGAAAATCAACTTTCTGGTTGTTTCTGATAAGGTTCGCGGTTATCATTGGAGTTCACTTAATGCGACAATTTGGCGAACAAATTATTAATGATTTATCGCGACAATATATTTGATTTTTGTTGGAAGGATGATAAATCGTTATTTGTGTGATAATTATGATTTGTGTGAAATATACGGCGTGATAAAATAAATGTTGGATATCGTTTAACGAATGGCAAAAATGAATAATCTATTAACAATTCAACTTCAAAATTGTGTTGATTTAGCGCCAACTTTTGTTTTCATAACAAATAAGTGGGCGAAAATCTTGGTCGTTATTATATTTGATAGCTGGAATAAATTTGTGCGGTAAATTACAGAACGTTTTAATTAATTAGAGGCGCCTCACCCGCTTCGTTTAGTATTCAAGGAAACGACGTCCCATAAGTTAACAAAATTGAAGTGTTTCTACAATGCATTAATTTTTTTGATTAAGTATGAACATTGTAAATAATAATTTAATAGTCAGATGTTGATGTAAAAATCATCTAAAAGAACGCTGGTATAAATATATATATTTATAAACTGAGAAAAAATAAATGGTAAAATTTAAAACTGCACTGAGAAAAATGCAGTTGGATTTCTATTTACATTAAATAGAATCTATTTATCATAAATAGAATTATTCTTACATTAAGAATTTTTTCTAATATTAAATAGAAAGTCTATTAAACATAAGAAGATTCTATTACACATAAATAGATAATTTTGTGAGTGTGTTTATATTAAATTAGGGATATGTCTAAAAAGTGAAAATTATTAATACTAAAAATATAAAACATGATAATTATAAAAACAATTCTTAGTGCTTTTTAAATAAAAGCTGCTATATAATTTTTAAATTATACTTTTACTCACAGCAGCAATATTCACTTAATCAATAGTAATTCTAGAGTTGTTATACAAAATAGTACTCTTTAGTATTTCGTTTCTCTCAATGCAATTTTTTACATAATTAGGTAGCAAATCTTACATATATATATATATATGATATTATATACAACGAAACTTAGTAAGATATCTTGCATTATTCTGCGTAATTGAATTGTACTGAAATGCACTATCACGTACCATTTCCTACATAATATATTTCTGTTTTAACAAGATATCATGTAGTTTTTGTGAATTAGTTTTTTTGGTGAACGTACTTTCGTTTAATGTGTAATGGGATTAACGTATATTAAACATAAGTTATAAAGATAAAGCAATCGGCTGAATGTCATTTTATTTGTTATTACTGCACTTTAGTAATAAATTACTCATTGTAATACAATCTGTAGTAATTAAAATTCAATAATTCAATGCCACAAATAAAACTCAGTTACCGGATAATAATATTAATGTAATTTTTTAATGTACGGACAAATGTTATCGCAATTATGATTGAAATTTTAAGACATTATCCCCAGCAATCACTGATCATGACAAGTTTGATTAAAATTTGAATACTGTAGCATCAAGTAATCGATAATCTATTTTGAAACCGCGCATAACAGAAGCTAAAATTAGTCAGTCAATGCGCGAAATTTTCCGTAAACCCTTTTTTGACACTTTACTGATACACTAATTTATGTTCCAATAAGTAGATAAGGCAAAACACAAAATTAACCGATTAAAAAAGAAAGGGTTAATAACACTTTGGATAAAGATCACCATTCTTTATGATAAAGGTCATATTTGGATTCATTTCTAATCAGCACCGATCATAAAGTATAATAATTGTTGTATGAAGAAATAAAGTTAGGATTAAAGTACCCATTGCTGCCAAAAATAGTTTAACGGACAATGTCGATGTTCAGTTGACGTGTAATAACTAGCAATATTGCACATCCCCTTGTTAATGTGCTTTGATTGGAGAGTCGCTCTCTTGGCGAGTCTCACTCTCTCGCGTACCATGCGTGTCCGTGCCACCAAGTTCCATTCAGCCAAGCACGGTTCATTTCATGACATTAACAATCGTTAAGCTCTTGCCTATCGCGCGTCGCCAAACCGGATAACTCGACGATTCAACCGAGCATTCCCACTCGCAACGACACAAGTTGCGACGCAAGCAACATTACAAACCTTGTTTTAAGATATTCATCGGCTCTCTTGTTGTAATTATTGGACCCGCGTTACAATCCGTAAATACTCAATACACTGATTCGCGATAATCCGCGTACCATCAGCCCGAGGCTCGTCGAATTCCGTTTTACACGTGTGCGCGTATGTAGAGGAAATTAATTAATAATAAAGTATTATTCATGTCAGTCCGAGCATCGTATTTGTTGTTAATTTAGGACAATATACACTTTTAATTACAAAATAATTCCAATAAATGGCATTGCATTTCACATTCATAAAATAATTCCATTTATTGGGAGAGATGATTTCAAAGCAATTTTTCGTAATTAAATCTTAAAGTTATCGGAATATTGCTTTCAATTCATTGTTTTGTTATGCTTGCAAAACAGTTTTTTTTATCCTTTTATTCATTTTACGCATTTCAAAGCAAAATTGAAAATGTAGTTGCTATTATATTTTATATTAACTTGGGGACATGTGTTCATATAGGCTTTGTTTATAATATAATACAACATTTCAAAAAAATATGATCAAGGAATAGAACACGATACCTTATAGTCACTAATTGTACTTTTTACCACCATGCTGCGTTGTCGTACACTGAAAAATTACTCTTTTTAACTGTGTTTCAGATGTATATCCGCCACTCAGTCAAATTTACTGTTTTTTTTTTTTTTAATTATTAAACTAGTTTTAAATGTTGCATTTTTAATTGAAACAGAAAATTTTCCTATTAAAAAACTCTAATTTTTACTGAATGGCGGATATACATCTGAAACATAGTTAAAAACAGTAATTTTTTCTGTCATATTTTGCTCAGTGTATAGAGATATATTTCATTCTACAAATATTCATTTTTCTTACCACGCCCCCCTTATATTAACACTAAAGTTCGACAGAGAACAATATTTTTCCAGGCGACTATCCTATTATAAAGAAACTATTAATAAATGTCCCCGAATGTGCACGAACATTGCATCCGTTCCACTTTTCCGATGTAAAACCAGTAGACTTTAGTGTTTAATTATCATTATATTTCTCGTTAATTAATTAAACGTCAGTCATTAAATCGATTTAATTTGACACGAGAAACGTAATTATTTGTTGTGACAGCGTATAATTGAATCGCGTTATTTATCGTAGCGGCTCCTATTACTTCCATTTGTCTTCGTTCGAGTCTTGTCAAAAAGTCGCGCGTTAACGCGACTCCTTGCCGTTGCATTAGCATAAGTAAATTGTAGACGATAAAACTGTACGATGCCGCGTCACCGACAAATCGCGGATCGAAATGATTTTCCCGCGAGACGGCACGTTCAATTGAACAAGAAATTCGGTCGCCATGAAGTGCGCGATTGCTTCCCCACGATATATATATGTATGCATTTCTGGCAGTACTCTTTATCCGCGAGCCATCAAATAAACCTCCTCCCGAAATAGATTCTTGGTGTAATCGAGGAAGTGGAATTGCAAAGCGCGCGCGGATTTCATATGCCAGTCGAGTGCGTCCGAAAGCTGCATATGTATGGCGTTCCACCTCCGTACGTATGGCAAGCGAAATTGTGTCACTTGATACTCGGTAACAACAAAAAAGTGCCTTCGCCTTCTCAATGCAACGACACTTTTTTTGCGCTTTCGTTGCCCGCTTCTCGATACTTTTGGCAAAGTCAATGTTTCAACTTTCCCCGTACAATATATACGCCACCTGTCGTGCCCTTAACTTTGGCGGAATTATTTCGGTTATTCATCGCGTTATTATGAAACCTTGCATATGAAACTTATTTTACATTTGTCACTGTGAACAGTTTCGAGTAAATTGTCAGTGTTATATATGCGGAGAAAGATATTTTGGGTATATTCACGGGAATGATATTGTCAAAATTGACCTTGCAAATATTATTGCAGTTTTTTCCTGATTGTATATAGATAAACAAGTATATATATATATATATATAAAACTTGTATTGTATATAGATAAAAAACAAGTTGTCTTATTAAGAAATTTATTCAAGAATTCTTCTTCCTATTTTATTGGTTGGTATTAGCCTTCTGCTTGCACATTCATTGCTTGTTAAAATTACAAAAATTCTAATGACCGGCTTGAAATGGTCCTTCATTTTTGTGGCCACTGCATAGCGAATAATTAATTCAAGTTGATATATTATATTAAAGGCAAATTTCACCAATAACAAATTATTTGTGAATTGAAAATCACACTGATGTGGCACACATTACATCAGACGTCACAATTTACCGCGAATTACATTTCGCGAAATTCAATTCGTCGGGAAATGCGATTACATTATTCAAACGGCGGCCGTAAAATTTAAATAATAATCTTGCCTATAAATATACTATGTTTTTTTTTTGCAATTGAACAAAGGCAATTCGTTTTTTGCTGGCTTTGATGTGTACGAATGGGGCGCGAAACGAGCGCACCCGGGAATACAAAGTACGGGATTAAAAAGTCGCGAAAGAAAGGGAAAAAAAGCCATTTCACGCGTCGCGATTTTCGACGTGTCTATCATCTTGTCCGGGCATTAAAATCGCAATGTCGGCCAATATCGGACTCGTTCGTGCGCGATACAAGACTGCTTCCGCCGGAAGTAATTGCCGCAGCGGAAGTAGACTGAAACATTCCCTACTTGCGGGATTTATCATTTCATTTTGCAGCTAATTTTTTTCAATGAATTTTTTTTAATCACTATTCCCTTTTTGGCCGATTCGTGACATTCATATTTTTTTCTCATTCAGGTTCATGACTCGGTCGCGTGATGCGCCGTGACAAAGGCACGACAAAATAACTCGGCTTATTGAGTGTTTAAAAATACCGCGCTTTTGTTCGTGCGCGTTGCACGCAAACTAATGAAGAATAGCATTTTGATATCATTACGTTTGTGTCATTTGGTATACTCGCGGTCGAACCATCTGGATGTTTTCAAACAAGTGTCGGTTAAATGTCGTGATGAAATTTACAAAATAGAGGGAAACACACAATTGGATGAATTCAATCCCTCGATATATTTAAATTTATTGGACGTATAAAAGTGATCCGCGAATTTTACAACACAAGTGGTTAGTAAAATAATTTCATGATACAGCCGGGCAATTTTGCATTGCAAATATAAAATTTCAATGAGATTTATGATGTAGCTTATATTTGCAAGTAATGTATTTAACAAATTAATCAGATCCTGATATATTCATATATTTTGTTGCAAAATAAACAAATAAGTGGATTAATATACTAAATAAATTGAAAATAATATTAGTACAGTCTTTTGTTTATGTTAATTTAGGGATATTTTCAAAAGGTGAACATTTGCAGTATTAAAAAATAGTAAAAATGATAATAAACATTTTTTGTATTTTTGAAATAAAACCTACCATATAATCGTGTAATTTTACTATTATTCATGTTTTGAAATTAGTATAAAAATGATTGTTTATGATATTTTATTTTTATCAATAATTTTTGTTCTATGACAAAGTATAGTATCGTTTCTTTCAATAGAAGAAGAATATTAATGAATTTTGTAGGAAAACATTGATTAAATCAATTTTTTGAATTTTATATAAAATACCTGACGTATTTTTATTGTAACGATGCAATACACTCTGTTGTTTTTTTGCATTTATTTACTTTGAACTATTATATTTTAATACTATATTTTTCTTGGATTCATGTATATTTGCAATTATTCTTAGTGAAGTTTATCGTGAAATAAAAAAAACTTTTGATGTACGTAATGCTCTTTGAGGATTGTAATGCAGCTCGTAATTGATTTTCCTCAATAAATTGTTTGGTGCGATATGTCACATCAATATTGATGAAGAAATATCTACATATGAATGCATCTTCTGTGAAAGCACTTTAATACTTAATAAAACACGGATATATATATAAATGACATTATGAAGTCCTCACGGATAAAACTTTATGGCCAACCCGCGCTGTTCCGATTTATTAACTGCATTCCAATTTCACTTATATACGCACCTTTTATAACTCTATATGTTAATTTTTGCGGAACTCCCCTTCGAGAAATTTCATTTCATTACGAAATTTCTCGCCCCCTCGTGCCACGGTGTCGTAATTCAAATGCATCCAGGAATTCGATGGACTTTCCATGTTCCTTATTTCTTCCACTTCAAATTTATGAATATTTTGTAATTTTACAAATGAATAAATAAATTCATTTGTAGATACAGTACAAATAAACTTACAGAAATTTATTGATAATTGCTATACACAACGTACTTATAACCAAAAATATACTGTCAACGAATTTCAATACAATGTTTATTCTGTCCAATAAGTTTTTTTTTTTTTTTTTTTTTTTTTTGGT
>JABFPN010002266.1:0-23214 GCA_022817305.1 Leptoteleia sp. ZL-2020
ATTGTCAAATAATCTCCCAGATTGAGAAAATGTGCTGAATCAACAACATCAATTAATTCTCATTCATTTTAATAAAAACGAATAACACCCTAATCTAGTAATTAACGCTTACGGCATCATCTTAACAGTGTTCTTTGTTTGTACCAGAAAAAAGGAAAAAATTTCGGCTTGAAATAGTCCAACCCGAAATACCATGAAACTACTATTTTTGTGCCATGGACAATTATGATGCTTCATGAACAATGTTATATAAAACTTTATATACCATTTCCGAAATTTCGGTTCATTGAAAAAAAAAACATTAAGAATTACTGTGCTAAAAGCTTAAAGCAAAGCCGTTTGTACACCCAGTCCAGACGATTCGTGACCCACCTAAGTTTAATGTAAGTGAGTTTAAGTTGGCTACTCTGCTAATGAAAACAGATTTAGAAACACAGCTTAAAGATGAGTAAGAAATAACGAACGCTCATCTTTAAGCTGCGTTTCTAAATTTGTTTTCATTAGCAGAGTAGCCAACTTAAACTCTTACATTAAACTTAGGTAGGTCACGAATCGTCTGGACTGGGTGTACACCCGCGATCTGTGATTCCTGAACACCCACAATTTCGTAAATTGCTATTTCAGTTGGCAACAACATGGCTACCGTCAGCTGAACAGAGGGAGCGGATTGTCAGAGCCGTATTCACACATCGACACACGCACACGACACGCGTACACCATTATTTGTAGGTTGGCAATGCTATATCATACATACATATATACACACACATACATGCACACATACAAACAAAACAGTGATGCCACGCTAAAAAATCATGGTGTGCGCGTATCGCGTGCGTGTGTCGATGTGTGAATACGGTTCTATGTCGATGTAGTATTGGTAACACATACTAAAAAAACAGTTTTTTTCCCGTGTATGGCTGAATCAGCCATACAAATTTATCTAATCGTCAACACAGTGAAATCCAAGTAGTTTTCATTAACACAATGAGGTTATGTTCAGTCCGTCTTAGATAAGTGTATGGTTGAATCAACCATACAGTTTATTTAACGTTTAATTATTCATTTTAGTCGATTTAATATGTAGGTCCTTCTGCAAATAGAATAAATTCTTACTAAATTAGTTAAAAATTGCTGGATAAACTTATTTACCTACCAAAGCGAATACTTCTTTTTCCGTGTATTAAAACATCCAAATGCGGAGACAATAACCGCCCAAAAACATATCCCCAAGTACGTTTTTGGACAGTAATTGTCTCCGAATTTGGATGATTCAATATTTATTAAAATGTTATTTTTAATAGGGTATACATGTGCAATGATATTTACTAGGAACAATACGTAAAATACTCGGTGCCCCTAATAGATTTTAAGCCCGGACTGATTCCCGGCCCCGTCTCGGCATGCCTAAATTTAAATTTGGACCTAGCTAGACCCGAACTTCGGGGCCAACTGGGCGTTTAATGCTTAACTCGTAGAATGCTCGACTTGAAAAATCAAGGCAGGCCCCAGATTGGATTATAAAAAATTGCCCGACTTTCTACATAACCGAATATATAATATTCATATACATAAATAAAAATGAAATAAACTTTTATATTTTTTCAATTACGGGTTGCCCGGTTTTAAGTCTACTAGGAGCTTATTTGGGCTTTGTGGTAATTATTGAGTCGGACCCAATAATAACACTCGACAAAGTGGTACTTATAAGATACCTCCCAGCCAACACGGCCCTGAATTTAGAGTGGTAAGTTTAGTTAGATTTTAAAAAATGTATGGCGGGGTGACGTAATCACCCTTTATTTTATAGCTGAAAGAATTCCAATTTTCCATTTTAAAAAATAGGAGTTGCTACCCTTTAAAAACAAAGTGGTGTATGTTAATAAGGTTTTTATTACGAACATTTTGGTGTTGGTTTTTTGCAAATATCCTATGCCGTTCTTGAGATATTTAAAAAAAACCGTTTTGAGGGGTGAACTTTAGCGGTGATTTTCACCCCTTATATGCGTTTCGACCGATAAAAAAATACGCGTCTTTTATTTATCTTGGGTTCATTAGCTGTGAGTTCCTATTCAATGGATTTCAAATATAATAAGTTTAAATGATGGGAGAAAAAAAGGAAAAGATTTTTTAATGTAATTTTCCAATCAACCTCTCATTCTTTAGGTGGACAATTTGTTAAAAGTGTTTCATTGCTAACGTGTGTTGCGCTTTTTTAAATAAATTAACAAACTTTAAAATATTTGCAAATGTTTATTTTATTTTAATTTAAATTTCACCTTAATCCTAAATTTCTGCAACTAAGTATAAAGCCAATTACGGATATTGTGTTATAAATTAATAATTTTTAAGCATTTTAATATATTATACTAATTTGCTCAAAATTGAATAAATTTTAGTTCATAACGTTTAAAATCTACAATAAAATTTACAGTTATGTACATCGATTGTCGGTTAAAAAAGTGATTTTGATAACAATATTTTCCAATACTTAAACATATATTACTATATAATAATATTGCCATTATTATCTGGTTATATTATTATTTATAAAATTTGAAACTGTACAGTAAATGGTTATGTATAGCTTATATAGTAATCAAAAATATATTTACTATTTTATTTTAGTTTAAATTTAACTTAATTAATTTGTCAGGTACTTTAACAATTAACTTACTTTATAGAAATATTAAAAGTAGAGCCACATCAATTATTGCTATCAATTATCTGCTTTTCAATCTTATATGTGTAAATTAACGAATTTAATATTCCAACACCTATTTATGTATATCATCAAATTAAAATATATTTCTTCAACATGTTTCACGTTCACAGATCAGGAGCTTTCCTTTCCTTTGGAGCGAGCTACTACATTTATTACATAAACTGAGTTGTACTGACTCTTAAACTCTGCATTATTTTACGAAGGTCACTACTTATATTTTTAGCCTTGGCAATACTGAGTGTCATCAGGTATTATCTGACGTTTTCACTGTTTAGTTTGACATTATTAACCATAACATTCAAAAAGTTTTATTACTTAAGCCCTATTTGTGTTGTTTACGGTTAAAAAAAATGAAAATTGAAAATTGTGTCTCAGCGAAAACAATGAAATTAACTCGTGAACATTTTTGTACAATCATTTATTAACACTTTCGATGTGGATTATAAAGACAGGGATGCATCGATTAACTTATTTAAATTGCTGCCTATGAGGCCTCATCACTTGCCATTGTGAAATGCTGGTATAACAAATTTAAACGTATTCGCCATTCGTTCACCGACGAAAAGATCATTCAAAATCAGTCGTGTTAGACATTGATGGTGTGCAAAAACTCCCTTGTTAAAAGAATCCATTCATTCTTGTTAAATACGATTAATGAATCGTAAGGTTAACCGTAGTCATGTGCAACTTACTATTGAAGTTCAATACGAAAATTTATTCGTTAATTAACCAATTAAATCCTTTTAAAATGTTTGTACTTTACATGTACAATCTAATTAATGTATAAGATATGTTGAAGGTTCAATTGTCAACAAATGTTTCGAATGTATGCAAGTATGTCAAACATTAAAGTAATTTTCAATAACAAGTTATTGTTCTTTCATTATTAGGCTTAAAATGTAAATAGTATCCCTCGTAAATGTCAATACAGATATAATATTAAACTGAGCTAACAGACTTTAATGCCAGTACAGTACACATTTATCACACGTACACTGAAAAATTCATATATCAACACGTTTTCGTTAATAGAAGGTAACACATTTCTGATTAATTCTGCGATTAATCGATAACTGCGAATAATAGAGGGCAATAATTCATCACACACTTTGAGTTTGATTCCAAAAAGTCTAATCTTATAGAAAATTAAATTTCTATCATTCACAAAATGTTCAATTGAATCAGAAGGAAGTCTTCTTTCGAAATCGAGAATAAGGAATCTCTCTTCCGTATTTTAATCTTTATAATATATATGGTTATTAAACTGACCAGAAGAATTTTCTTTGCTTAATATGTTAAACTTCAATGTTGCTCAAATTTGTTAAGAAAACTTGCAATGATTTTGTCGTCTCGGTTCGGATTGGGAATGAGAGACAAATAATAAGTGTCTAGAAACGGGTTACTGTTCATTAACAAATAATGAACGATAAATGAAAATTTTCAGTGTTTTTCTGAGTAAAAACATGGTACATATCATGGGCGGAATATTTTTTTCAACAAGTGCAAAATAGACGTTGTTCCACTCTCGAAACGTAATCAACTATTTTGCAGAGGATTAAAATAATATCCCAAACGAGTATTTATAATCAAAAACATTTTTTCATAATAATTTAAATTCAGAAAGAAAAATTATTTATTATTTCTATATTATTTCTATATTTCTAAATACTTTTATTAATAATAATAAAAATATTAGTTACTATTTCGATTCTTATGAATAAATAAGCTTGCGCACGCGTATATATAATGAAAATAAAATAATTATTCATTTGTTTATTAACAAATCAGTATAATGTTTTGATATGTAGTCATTAAAGTTAAAATATTATTGTCTAAATTTAAAAAGTTGATAAAAAGCACTGAAAGTGTCTTAAGTTATGAAAAATAAATTCCGCAAAATTAAAAAAATTATGAAGAATTTTACGTTCTTTTTTTTGCTAATGCAAGGGGCTATATTTTTTTGAAATCTAAATCAACACTACTCTTTGATTAGAAAAAGTAACTTATTAATATTCAATATAATTTGCTTTTGACTGATATTTCAAGCAACTGACTTAATTTAGAACAAATTAAGATACAACGCAGGATGCCTGAGGAGATATTGGTTCTGAGTCGTTTAAATTATTATGGTTGTTTCTAAATAAGGATTCATCTATGGTTATCGACGATTCATTCTGATGTTCGTCTTCCTGCAGAGTCGTTGTAGATGCGTGGCTAATTGAAGAATTCCTTGAACGCGATGCATTTCCACTTCGATTTCCACTAAAGGAAGATGCAGGACTTGGAGATGAACTTTCGAGTATTTGCTCTTGTTCTTGTTGTTGTTTCATCATAATTAATCGGTTCAATAAAGCTACTTGTCCTTGAATACTTGACATGTACAATCGGTAGCTTAAGCTGTAAAATAATATTAGTAATTAACAATATTTCTATTAAATTTTAGCTCATTTTTGAAAATTGTTTACATTTATACGTAACGCATACATGACAATCAATGTCTCTGCCCCGCCGGCGTAACCGGGGGACTGCTTCCTCGTCCATAGGGCATACACAAATAAACTTCCCACCTCCACCGACATCCAGGGGTTCGTTTAAGGAAAACCCCAAAAGATGCCGCATGGGCGGTCAGCGGTGGAGTCTGCGCCACGACCAAACCTAGCCCCGATGTCAAAACAAAGGGGGACGGAATGGATGCGTGCCCGCGGGGTGCCTCGGGAAGGCGCCCCATATTGGTCCAGCTACCAATAAATCTCTTGTCATCCTACCCGCTCGAAAACGGATCAGGCTCACGTTTTCTGAGCGGATTCAGATGAGGACACCCCTCTTTTTGTTATTACATCTAGGTGCCGCCCGCGGTCCTCGACCTGGTTCATGGGTACCTCCAGATACCGTTGAACCGTGAGGCCAGGAGCAAAACAGCCTTCATTACTCCGGACGGCACGGGAGAGTTCACCAGGGCAGTTTTTGGCCTTACGAATGCCCCGTTCTACTTCATCAAGGCCATGGAATTCGCTCTGGGTCCACTCCGGAACAATATTTTGATATTTTACCTCATCATAGCCCGAGACTGGAAGGAATTAAGTGTTGAATACTTAGGATTCGTCATTAGCGCGGATGGAGTAAAACCCGCACCCGACAAGGCTCGAGCAATAAAGGAATTTCCACCGATTTCTAAACTACAAAAGGAGAAAGAAGTGTTTCGGTGGGGTAGAGAACAACAAACAGCCTTTGATAGAATAGTTGGTACATTAACATCGGAACTAACGTTACAGATGTTTTCACCGACAGCCACCCGAACTGAACTTCACACCGACGCGAGCTCCGATGGACTAGGGGCCATACTCCTACAAGCAGACGACCAGGATGTTTTGCGTTTGGTCTACGCTATCAGTAGAAGGACGACCGATCAAGAAACCAGATACCACAACAGTAAATTGGAACTGCTGGCCGTGATATGGGCTGTGGATAGATTGCGAGTGTTTTTGATGTCGTTAAAGTTCACTATTGTGACAGACTGCCAGGCGCTAATCTATCTAAACTCGATGCGCACCAAAAACCCTCAAGTGGCAAGATGGGCAAATTCACTAACGGAATACGATTTTGACATCAAACATCGTAAGGGAGAGTGCATGAGACATGTGGACGCTTTATTCCGGGCGCCGGTGGAAAGTGACGTTTTACCGGAGGCACAAATTCAGATGTATTCGAATAGCGAAGAAGCGATTATTCTACATCAGAGAACTGACTCGACACTTAAAGAAATAATTAACAGTTTAGAGAAGCCTGAAGCACAACGAAACGGATCTGAGAGAGGACGAGTAGCAGGGTACAAGCTGAAGAATGGTCTGTTGTATCGCAGCGAAATGCAAAACGGAAAGTCTGTTGATCTCTACGTAGTACCCTCATCGATGAGAAAGTCTTTAGCAGTGGAATTTCACGACCTAGCCAGTCATCTGGGACTGGAGAAGACTCATCAAAGGATGCGCAAGTATTATTTCTTTCCAGGGATGCGGAAGTATTTGACTCAACACATTGCCATGTGTTTGCCATGTCTGACCAGTAAGCAGTTCAGCGGAAGACAGAAAGGGAAATTACATCCCAATTACAACCAACGAAAGTCTGCAGCGGTATTAAGCTCTCGCTTAAATATCGTTCCATTCAAATCTCATTTCAATTTCGCTTCCATCTAATTTCAATCTCGATTAAGTTTCAAAACATCTCATTTCAATTTCGTTTCATCAATCAAATGAAACGAAACTTAAACGAGATTGAAATTAGATGGAAGCGAAATTGAAATGAGATTTAAATGGAACGATATTTAAGCGAGAGCTTAATACCGCTGCAGACTTTCGTTGGTTGTAAGTAAGTAAACATATTTTCTCATGTTATTCTTATCACATTTTACTAATCTTTAGTTATGGACCTTTTCATTTATTGTTTAATTAAGAGGAACTAGTGATTTAAAGTACAACGAAAATGTGTCAATAAAATGATGAAAATTATAACCTATTTAACTATTTTATTTCAGGAAAAACATTATTTTCAGTTTCTCGTAATGAGCAAATTGAAGAAAAAAAAGAACATATATGATGCAAAGTTGAGGAAACAAGCAGTATTAACAATTATTATAAAAAAAAAGTATTAACAATTATATTTAACAAAAATGTTTTCTTATGGCGAAATATCCATAGTTTAAGAGAGTTACTAAACACTGGTATGAATTTCATTTTTTATGCATAAAAAAATAAATATCAAAAAGTGTCCCAAGGCAGAACACTTTCCCCTAATACTCCTATGGAGATGCTGTCTTATTTTTAAGCTAACATTATCTTTTTTTAATAAATTTGTTAACAAAATGAATAGTTTGCACCATGTTCGTGCTCCTTCTCCGAAAGATCAACTCGTGATGAAATAATTAACGCAGATAATATTAATATTCATTCAGAACGAATTGTGAAATGTAAGTCGACGCCTCTGTGATCGAAAAAGCATTATTAGTAATATTAATTATATAATTTTTTTACCATTCGGAATGAGCCCATCGTGTAAGTGCAAGTAATCCATCCCTTAAAATAATAGCTGATTCTAGAGTCTGACTCGGAGAATGGGCTGCTCGAATGGTTCGCGCCATGGCTGATGCGTCACGTAAAACTGTGGCTAAAACTGCACCCCAACCCAGACATCCGCCTTCAAGAAACAACTGCAAGAGGTAACGTAATTGTACTTCTGCACGACCGACTGGCCCAGAAAGGGATGCATTATGGACCTCTGTTGGGTCTATAGATTCCGGTGAAATCCAGCATACAGTTCCAACTCCAGTTCCAACAACTGATTCTGCATCATCTCTCCATACTACACTGGTGTCACTGATAACACTGTTTGTATCTATATTCAAGATAAAACAAAATAATACAATTTTAACTGTTACTGGAGAAAAAAATTTTAGTTCACATTATTTCCGCATGTTATATATTCTAGAGAGGAAAATATAATGGAATAGAATCGATATTGTCAGATCATATAAAGCATACCGTGTTGATCCTACGTAGTGAATACATTAAATCATACATTTGTCGGTAAAGCAGTAATTTAAAATTGGTAAAGTAGTCATTTAAAACCAATAAAACAAACAAAGGTGTACCATTAGTCCCGCACAATACCGCTGTTGAAAAATTCTTATAGATCCATATAGGACTTCTATTTGTGGTATCTATGCGATTTCTATCCACAGTGTCCAAATTTGCGTTGTATTATTATAGGATACTTTCACCTTATGTGCATTTACTTATTGGTCTGTATATACCTATATGGAATACCAAACAAAAATTCAATTATTGCAATACAAAAAGCATTACAAATTACTCTTCTATTTGGAATTCTACATAGTTGCATATAGATGAACAAGTAAATGCGCGTAAGGTGAAAGTATTCTATAATAGAATGCAAATTAATTTTAATTTGTTAACATTGTAAACATATTTCAAAATGTTTATCATTAAAATATTGTAAAATTTATGCATTTTTGTCAATTTCAAAATTTTATTAATTCAATATTCAACGAAAAAAACATTTAAATTATGCATAAAATATACAATATTTTAATAATAAACATTTTCAAATATGTTTACAATGTTAATTGTTTCACTACTCACTTTCAGTAGTGTCAAAGCCATTTTATTTATACAAATAAAAGATTTCGCAGAAAACTGATTTTAATCAGCGACAACTCTGCACTGATTTATTAATCGACGAAAACACATAAACTGATAATGCGCAGTTGCCGGCTCGTCTCAACCGCGTTCAAATTAAAACGTTTCTGCGCACGTGTAAATTCAAGAATAGACCCCTTGGTATACCAAACCCAGAGTGGCCATATACCAGTACTGTCCTGAGTGGTTCACCCGTCGGCCGCTGGCGCGCGCCATGTAATTATATTAAACAATCATCCAATATTACTACTTTTACAGTTATTGATAAATATACACATCAAAAACAGCTGAAGTTCAACATTAATGACAGCTATTAACGGCTGCATTGGTTAGCCTAGCTTTTACTGCTGAAGTCTAGCAAAGCACGCTTTTCTTTTCTCTCCGTGTATATATAATACCATAATACTATCACTGCACGCCAATTTTATTATTATATTAAACTTAAAATTCATTATTATATTACTTTTTACCAATATAAAGAAGAAAGAATCAAATCTACTAACCTTGTAGTAAGTTTGGTGTAAGATTTGTGTCAACAACTGGATACTGTGTTTCCAGACTAGCCACTGGAGAGACGAGACTAGTGTAATGTGGACGACTGCTAGGTAAACTAGTATACCCACTATCCGGTAAATCAGTCCCAAAATTTATATTTAAATTCTTTTCATCTACTGGACTATCAAAAATTGTAGATCTAATAGAGCAAACCGATGTTATGCTCGATTTTCGAAATTTATTTAATGTTGGCAGTGATAATTCTGGATAAGGGTAAGAAAAATCTTCATGTACGGCCTTTAGTGCAACAATAAAATCATCAATTCGAGCAGCTCTATCACGTTCGCGTCCTAACCAAGTAATCAAATGAAAATCCAAGCGAGCTGCAAATCGTCCCAGATCAGCCAACCGACGCGCTGATAGTAATCGACGAGCATGTCGTTGAAGAATTATGTCTATGAAGAATTCCTCCGCTGACCCTTCCCTAAAATTTTATATTTATAAAAAATTTTGAATCATATTGTATTCCTTAGTCCTTATTTATTTGAGTATAGTTTAATTTAAAATAAAAATTCAACCTACTTGTTTTCAGTCTTGTCAATTTTTACAGCCGGTACAGATTTTTTTCGCCTCATCACGACATTTCGTGTCTTTTCCAACATCGACGAAGGCGTGGAATCTTTGTTAATATTATCCGCCGGCATTTTTGGAGTGATAATCGTACTGTAACTGCGACTGCGCGATACTTGCATCGTTCCCAGAACAAGTGACAGATCATCTTCGTGTGGAGAAACAGCTGAGGTTTGAGCCGGTCCTCCAAGTTTCGTCGTTCCACCCCAAGATGTACGAGGAGACTCCACGTCGTTAGGATCTGCAATTATTACATTAAAGCCAAGATTATGTATTTGTATTTAGGATTTTTATTATAGTATATTATTGAAACGCATCCTCTGTACATTTTGCTTCTATAATTCTGTACAGAAATAGTTTGAAACAATATAGTATATTATGCACCAAGGACGGAGCGACAGCAATTATAGATGAGTGTGAAGTTGGCCGGGCGAGTCAAAGGCGGCCTAATTCACACAAGTCTCCAATCGCCGCTCCGTCCCTGACAGGGGGCTGACACGCAGCATATTAGCAGAGAACGTTAAAGTTCCCTTTTCGTGGTGTTTATCGGAGTACTAGTAGCGCGCCAGTGAACCGAATCATAACTACAACATTCAGAAATCGTGGTTTTTAATTTGAAATATGGTTGATGTTAAGCAATTGAAAGAATATTGAAAATTAATATTTATTTTTTTTTGTTGTTTAATGGCAATAATTTCTTAAAATTTTGGCCCGCTTTTATATAATATATAATATAAATATATTATTATTTTATATTAGAGCGCAGTTTCATTTGTTGAATCCAACTAATAGTATTAAGTGCATGTAGTATTTACCAATTGCTCTTAGAAATCGTACAAGATCCTTTGATAGCTCCCATCTTCCTTTTTCCAAAGCCGCATCTAAGAGCAATGTAGCATGCTGCCTACTTACAGAAGACGGTTCTAAATTTTGTAATATAATTAGATAACTGGCAGCGGTATCCAATTGTTGCCTTTGTAAACAGTCTTGAAGTAATTTTTTGGGCGGGCCAGCCACTGAGAAAAGATACGGCCAAAGAGCAATTTCTGTTTTGCGAGCGCACTGGACCACCGCTCTAGCCCAAACACCTGGGAATTCTCGGATAAACTCAACGACAGATGGCAGTTGCGCGTCTGGGATTGGCTCTTTGCTTGTTGCCTCTTCTTCTAAAACTTCGTGTAACAATAATTCCAATGAGTGAGGAAAGTAGGGTAAAGCAGAACAAGATCTTGCTATTTCCCATGCATGGTAACCTAAATTCCGATGGATGAGTTGACGTAAAATTTGATGTAAATATACTTGACTCTGTGAAAATAATTTTCATAAATTGTAAATTTAAGTAAGGTCTATTATAAGTTAGCGTTCGATATATATGTTTTTGTAACACGTGCACGGAAACTGCCCTGCTTCCGTTCTGTTTAGAAGACGGTAATCAGTTGATTATAGAAGAGGACGAAAACTCTCCGCTCTAGGGCAGAAATTAGCAAGTTTTCGTCCACGTCTCCTTGGAAACCTTCCAAGCAGAACGGAAACAGGACACTCTCCTTACACTTGTTACAAAAAATAGTACATGCACCAGGGACAGAGCGACGATTAGAGGCGAGTGTGAATTTGGCCGCCTCGCCTTCATCTCGCGCAGCCAACTTCACACTCGTCTATAATCAGTGTCGCACAGTCCTTGGTGCATAATATACTATTCTAATTATTCCTTACCGTTAATTCTAATAAACTGAAAGGCAATGAAAAGGGAGAATTTGTATCTGACGTATATAAAACGGTATCATTTTCAGCGCCTAATAAAATGGCATCTTCAAAAAGTATTGCCAAAGGATATATGCGTAAATGGAAAGGTAACATAATACGTTTGCTCATAAATGTGTGAACTTTGTCTTGATGATTCCGTGGAAAAAGTGGCAACCATACTCTCATTCCATGAGCACCACAAAATAACCATAAGGCCTCTGTTAAATGTGGTTTATCCCGTCTTGATCGCCATGGAACCCATACATTTTCAACGCATGAAGCTAACACTGTAGGTGCATCACATGTAAAAAGCTGTCAAAGATAATATACTTTATACCATATTACATTCACTTTGCGCCCGCAAAAAAAGCACGAAAAAGACCACTTTTCGTACATGATGAACAAAAAAATAGTATATGCATCGGGGATGGAGCGACGATTAAAGGCGAGTGTGAATTGGCCGCCTTCGTCTCGCGCGGCCAACTTTACACTCGTCTATAATCGTTGTCGCTCCGTCCTTGGTGCATAATATACTATTAAATTGGTCAACCAAAACTAATTTTTTTGCAGATTCGTAATCAGCGATCGATTTCATGTGTTACGCCCCCTGTTTGGGGGAGGGGGCGTAACATACCGAATAATTATTAAAATTGTTTAAGAGTGCTTAAACTTTTCAAAAATAATATAATTTTCCCTACACAAATACTGCACAAATATGTATTATTAAATAAAAAGAGTATATATTGCTTGAAAGTAAAAGCAGAAATGCATGATTCCTACCACATCGGTATTTTCGGTGCAATGTTCTCTTTGGACCATTAAGAGGCGTCCAGATACGTTAAGTAAAAAACTTTCAGGGTGAGGATGACTTCCAGCTGTTTCAGCACGGATTGTTGTCAAAGTTGCACTAACTACACATGCTGGGTGCACGCATAAGCAACCAATGTCAACGGTTTGGGTTCTAGTTAGTTCGATACTTCCCGTTCCTGTTTTAAGACGTTATAATTACTGAGTATGATAACGGAATTAAAAATGACTTAAGAAACAATTTTATAAGCGTTACAAATATATATTTACCTTCTTCGCCATCTAAAACCATATTATAAATGCTAATTTGAGCATTGGCACAAAATGTTAAAAGACGGTCTTTTAAAGTATTGAGCAACAAGACTTGAGAAGACATTTTAATATTACGAACATACGCGTTGTCCAATCGTGTATCTCTTGGATAAATTCGGATTTCGTCTTTGTCTTCAGTTAAAGAGTAACTACTAGCAATAAGGAAACCGCGATACCAAAGTAATCCACCAGTTACGATAAAATCTTTTTCCTGAGTTTCATTTCCAAAGAGTTTCCATTTTCTCGATGGAAGAAAATAGTGAGCCAACCCTGTACGTCCAGCTACTGCAATGCTTAATCCTTCATTATCGATGGCCGTAAACTGTTAAACATATTATATATATTCAATTAAAATATATAAAAAACACTTGCTTATTTATAGAAATACAGTGAACTCCTGACTACTCGTCTACAAGCAATTTGGCTATTAAACCTTCTTTCGGCATAAATATTCGCTCCATTTCCCCATGCCGCTTACCACAACTCGTGCAGATCTAATGCAGGAAAAACCATGAAGCCGATAAAGTAGAATTCTGACTGTTTATCTCTGAAG
The DNA here is from genome assembly GCA_022817305.1 of Leptoteleia sp. ZL-2020. Lineage (NCBI taxonomy): Eukaryota > Metazoa > Arthropoda > Insecta > Hymenoptera > Scelionidae > Leptoteleia > Leptoteleia sp. ZL-2020. Next base: position 13,475 of record JABFPN010002266.1, read on the forward strand.
CTGAACACCAATAAAAACTGATAGTTGCACGTGTCGAGGTATGTTGAGGGACACGAAGTTTTCAAATAGCCAAGAGTTCACTGTAAAAAAGAAATAAGAAACAATTCTTTTAATTTCCAAGACTGAAAACTGAAACTGTACATTGCAAAACTTACGTAATACGCGGAGAAAAATTACAATTCAAGGGAAACTAGACATACAAATTTAAACGATTCAGTTCATATTATTATTGATATCATCCTATATCCCATTTCTGGACAAATATTAGAGATAGAAATGTTATAAATCATTATTAGAGAGAGAGAGAGAGAGAGAGAGAGAGAGAGAGAGAGATAGTTTTATTTTTGTGTTCTTAAATTCGTGCCATGTAAATCGATATTAATATTATATAGTTTGTGATCGTTTCGAATAGATTATTGGTTGAGAGTCGCACTGCGTGCGTCTTGTCGATGATATGGAATCGGCTAAGAAATATCTAGGGTTCAGTTGTAGCCAGGGGGCTGACACGCAACATATTAGAAGAGAACGTTAAAGTTCCCTTTTCGTGGTGTTTATCGGAGTACTAGTAGCGCGCCAGTGAACCGAATCAGAACTGTAATATTCAGAAATCGTGGTTTTTAATTTGAAATATTGTTGATGTTACGCAATTGAAAGAATATTGAAAATTAATATATATTTTTTTTTGTTGTTTAATGGCGTTTAGAAACTAGTTACTCCATGAAAGCCAATGTATTTGACTGTATGACGTATGTGGCTCCGCGCGGAATGTTAGCAGTAGAAGCGATGGCAGCAGACGAATTTTTATCGGAGTACTACTAGCGCCTTCAGGCACAGAGAAACTTTAATGGTTCATGAATTACTGTCTTTTAGCATTGCCGTGTCAGCCCCCTGGTTGTAGCTAATCAGTCATAGAAGTAAGTAGTACACGCGGAAAAAAAACTGTTGTTTTAGTGTGTATTACCAATACTACATCGACATACTGTTCCAGCGTTTAAACTAACGCTGATTCAGCGATAACAACGAATGGCGTCTTTAGAATCGAGACGAGAAGAAGAGGGCAAACGACTGCCATATTTATTGTATGCGTTATTTTGGTCGGACTTTATAATTTATAGTTTAATATATTCAGTTCTACTTAAATCAAATACATTATATTCATTTATTTTTAAACAGCTGCCTGAGTATATATTTATTACCAAAATCCAAATTAAAAAGGGGAACGTACAAGTTTAATAGAAATCTTGACAAAGAAGATTGATGAAGAGAAATAGAGTTTAGCTAACAGTGAAGATATAAAAAGTAGCTAACAGAAATATAAATGAGATGATGGCGTTGTAGAAGCGGTCTTAAGGTCCCTAAACTGATAACTAGCACCATCTATAGGGAAATTCCGGTTTCATACTTCTACACCTGGTAAGTCTAAAAGGATTTAAAGACTTGTGTATTTGTAGTAAAGCATAAGTCTGAAAAATACGGTCGAAAAATATGGTATATATATATATATATAAGGTTTAATCCTTATTCAAAGTCGATAAAACATACCAACTTATTTCAAAAAATCCGCTAGAGAAAACAATAGACAAATTGTAAGAATTTTGTCACAGATGGAGAAACAAATACTACAACTGAATTTCATTAATACGATGTCGTCATTAATTAAAAGAGTTTACATACAACTAATCTCAATATTATATAGTTTAACCAAAAAAAGCCTTATTCTACATTTGGAAATATTTATGAGAAAATACTTGCATATATTTATTAATAAACAAATTACCCGTATTGGCCAATTTGAACCTGAATAAGCCATTGGTATAGGTACAACCAACCATTGTTTTGACCCAGATAATGTTTGAATTGAGTTATCTACAGGAATCTCATTAATATGAAAACTTGTACTTCGAGTCATGACACCATTTCTAAGATTAAGATATAAACGATCTTCACCTTGTAAATATAAGTGACCATGATGACCCTGTAAAAATAATTGTAATTTTATTTTTCTTCTCTCACTTTTAAAAGGAAAATAAAGTAATACGCCAATCAATTAATATACGAGGATTGTTGAATAAGTCCTTAGAAAAATATAAAAAAAAAGATTATTTTGTATACATTTTTATTATTTTTCAACATGATGTCGAATTTTCCATAATTTTAACTGTGAAACTGTATGCCAAATTGGTTTCTTGTTGAGATTTTAAATATAAGTGATTAATTGCTACTCGAAAATCATTCTTTTCCATGTTTCTAAATAAACAATAACACGTTGCTTCAATCGATTATGCCAACGAAATCATGTGATAGACACAGCTGCAATTATAGCTGCACGTCATCTCTTGGATTTTCTAAAAACTTAACTGAACAACCCTCGAATTAATTAAAAATAATACTAAACTAATTATTTACCATACAAGGATTAACTGTTAATGGACTTTTAACAAAATCTAATTGAATTAATGACCATTTTTTCTCTGAATTATCATTGCTACTTTCTTCAACTAAAGAAGATTCTGGTGATTCGCGAACCATCCACAATTGATAACCTTCAGCAGACCATTCCTATATTTAATAATTTTAATATTAATACAATTAATATAATGTATTATTATACTTAAATTATAGTTCATAATCATTTAGTATATACTTAAAATAAAATATACAAAAATATATAAAAATTAAAATGTACATAAAAAAAGTGATTCTTGTGAGTAACTTTTGTATAATATGCAATAAAAATGTTAAAAATAATTCTTCAGTTAATACTTAGTTTCAAATAATCTTGGCACCTCCTATTTTAGAAGAGGCTTAATGTTTTTTTTATTTTTTCATTACTTATTTATGTGTTCGATTTTTCTACGTATGGAAACAAAAATAAATAATGTAAGTAAAAAATAAAATGTGTTAGTTTACATTTTGTTCATATTACTTTCATATATTACAAGGTTATATTACAACTTTGCTTCCACCGTTTTCCGATAGATGGCTGCAGTGGTGTATGTTTATTACAGTTATGACAAGTATAACTGATATTTTCAGTATTTTATTAAAAAAAAAAAACAACTATATTTAAATAAGCTTGATATATGTACTTATGAATATAAAAATTATTAAATTAAAACTGTATACCATCATATGAATCTGAAGAGGATTATCTCTCGTGAGATCAACTCTTAAACCATAATCCCACTTAAGCGTACATAAAAGCAATGCGCCAAATGTACTCCATATAGCTAAACCACCTCCCTCCCATGCTAGAGCTATTGCACAGCTATCAGGAGTCCACTTTAAACATTTAACAGATCCTGGTGTTCCAGGATAATCTTTCGAAGATAATTTCAACGTATGTGAAATTTCTAATGCTCCTGTGGTTTCATCTACATAATATACAACACCTTCTGAACTGCAAAAACAAATGTTCAGAACTCCTTATTTAAAATATTCATTCAAAATATACACTATCGGAAAAAAAGAACACCCTATGCTGAAGCAAAAAAATGTCAAATTTCAAATCAATGTATCTTCGTCAAATCTTAACGAAATTGCATCAACTTTTTTTAAATTAAGGCTTGGATCTTCAGCTTTAAGATACTTTATGAATATTTTATTTTCATGAACATCAGGCAAATCAGATAACGCTAATGTTGACGGTCTTGAAAAGTGTAACGTTTGTTGAGTGGAATATGAAAATAGTGAATAAACCTGAAAATGCACGATAAATTTCAAACAGTCGTAACTTTCTCAAAAATCATCGTATTAAGCAGAATTTCTTTAAAGTCTTCGAAATTGAACAGCAAGATGCCGTAAACAGATTGCGAAAAATTCATGAAAATAAAATATTCGTAAAGTATCTTAAAGTTGAAGATCTAAGCTTTAATTTAAAACAAGGTTGATGCAATTTCGTTAAGTTTTGACGATGTTACACTGATTTGAAATTTAAAATTTTTTTGCTTCAGCATAGGGTACTCTTTTTTTTTCCCGGTAGTGTATAAGGAACATACTTTTTCCTTCCAAATGCCATCAAACGATATTTATGATTGACTGCAGCACAAGTTGCATCGTCTAAATCTCGAGCCCAAACTCCTTGAACTTGCTGTAATGAAATTTAAAAAATTAGTTATTTGCAATATTTAATTAATTCAACAGATAATACTAATTTTAATTATTATTCATTTTATTGTACTTACATTCGGATCAAATTTTAAGGAATGTGCTGTAAGGAACGCAGCCTTGCCATTATTCAAAACGATTGCAAATCCTCCAACTAACGGAGAATACTCTATATCAGTTACATAAACATTTCTTTCTGTTAAAGGAACCGCAACGGTAGATATTTGTTGATCTACACTGAATGGAATTCTTCGTAAATCCAAGGAATAATCCCGATTGGTCGTGCCATCCCATTTTTGACGTATTATATGACTTGTGTTAGTAGCCACCATCAATTCATCACGTATGCATACTAAGGAACTGATTCCTCCATCAATCCATACTGCTTTCTCCTAACATTTACATAAAATTTATCTAATCAAATAAACAATAATGTTAACATATAAATTAAAGTCAAATTACAATTTTATACCAATTTTTAAACATCTTAAGGTGAAACGTCACTCGTTGGCAAACTCAAAATGAGGATAACCTCAAAAATAATAAATATCTTTAAATATATTATAAAATAAAACTTCATTTAAGAAAAACGCAACGTACGTCCAAAGTTAAACAAATTTAGAATGTTCTAAATTAGTTTTTACATATTGCAACTCTTCTCTACAACATCTAAATAGTTGATAAAAATATTTTCAAAAGATAGCTCTCGGAGAAGAGTTGAAATACGTAAAAACTGATTTAAAACATTCTAAATGTGTTTAACTTTGGACGTGCGTTGTGTTTTTCATAAATGAATTTTTATTTTACAATATATTGACGTTTCACCTTGAATGACTACTGTTACTGCGCAACCTATGTTGCTTCATAATTTCAAAATTAGTTAAACGTTGAAAAAGAAAAGCTGCTGAAAAAAAAGACATTTTGTTTGGATGGTTAAGGTGATTCTTCAATGTGCCACGTGTTAAAAACGCTGTCCGGTATCCAGGCTGAAGTAGTGAATAGAATTGCACCAAAATTTAGTAGGATGTTATGAAAAAGTGAGTGAATCGTTGGGTTATTTTATGTGTCAAATCTAACTTTATTTTTCATTAATTATCGTGTTTTGAAATACGTCTGCTGTCGCGTCTTTCTTTGTACCGCGATATATGTATTAAGTTTGCAAAACTAAAGCTACATTTTAACAAATAAAATATACCCAACGATTCTCTCATTTTTACATTACATAATGCCAAAAGTTATATAATTTATGTTAACTAAACATCACAAATCAAAAACGATAAATTTTAACATGTATGTTCTGTAATTCAACACCGTAATGATCATACCTGTTACTTTTGTAAGAAATAAAATTGTTTTCATGCTAAATTTTAAAATAATACATGTTAAAATTATTCAATTTAAATTCATAGTATCATTTTTTTCCTCAGTGTTAGCGTGAGTTCAGTAATGGTAAGATTCACTAGCAACAATTAAAATATGAATTGTAGTTTATTAGCAAATATCATACTTACAAAAGTGAGTTTTAATGAAGGAATCACTTCTTTAATAAATAACTCGGCGCTATCTCTTTTTAAACTGCTAATTGGAGAATCTTTTTGTTCATAAATTCCTCGAGCGTCAGTATCAGACAGTCGGTAAAATAACAAATAACTACACGCAGTCTGAAAAATTCATAAAATACTGTTATAGTACGTACAAAAATATTATTGTAATACTATATTTATCTTGATTATAAATTTTAAGTAATAAAAAGCTATGGATAATATTTCTAAAATTATTTTCATTATTACTATACTTACAGCTGCAACTAACATGCTGGAATCTGGGATCCATTGTACTAATATATTTGTACCATATTTTTCTAAAGAATCTGGATTACGCCTTATAAATACAATAGATACACACGGCTGTAATAATAATTAACATTTCAAAATAAATTTTTCAATTAAATATTCTGTATACTGTACATTGAAAAAAAAGTAATAATAAAATTGAAAACAATTTATATCCATTTGAGGATATCTCTGAAGAGTGAAAAATTTGACTATTAAAAATAGTAAAAATGATAATTATCAAAGAAATTTGTAGTACTTTTCTACTAATATTTACTGCATGACTTTTAAATTTTACTATTATTAACAGTAGAAATAATTACTTTTCCAATATATCCTCAAATTGGTACAAAAAATAGCAATTTGTGATCTTTTATCTTTTTTATCAGTGTATACTGAGAGTAATAAGTCATACAAGTTTACTAGTTAAAAGCAACAATTCACTAGTTTTAAACGTAATAGATATATCTGTATGTATAATAGTTATATATAAACGAAGGGAGATTCAAATGAAAATTTATTCTATCATAAGATGTTTAATTCAAGCCAGAGGTAAGCTTCCTGAATCTCTCGTGATGCATACGTTATTTTTTACCGTGAGGGAAAGTCATTTTTTGAAACTCCACAAGGAGTAAAATAGCGTTTTGCGCCGCCGCGTAACGAACAAATAAAATGCAAAAATGATTTTCTCTAATGTTCTCTAATGTAAATGAGAAAATAAACTTTTCTAATATACATAGAATCAAATGTCCTTTTTATGATACGCTGAATTTATCTAACAATTTTTTAGTAAGAGTTTTTATTATAAATTTATTAGAGTGAATAATTGATGATGTCATTTTTTTCATATTTTATTACAAATATGTTGATAGATTGTCTTCTAGGGTTACACTTCAATTTTTTATTGGAAAATTTATTCATTCATTTTTCTGCATGTAGCCTCATTTAAATAATAAAACTTTTATGTTACATAAAATAAATGTATTTGGAATATTAATTTTGAAAGTGGTGTAAGTCCACTTTTTAACACTTTTCAAAATGTACATTTTTTAAAGCGTTACACCAAATTAATGGCAAATTACATGATATCTCAATTTGCATTAAAAATGGACTTACACCACTTTCAAAATGGTCCATTTATTAAATAAATGAATAATATTCATTGAATAAATTACTGCTTTTAATTATTATAGATTTACTTAATAACAAACAATATTTAACATTGGAAAATTATTGATTTAATCATAAAAAAATTATTTACCTAATTATGAAAAATTATTTAAAAATGAAGTGTATTTGTTATATTAAAACATGAAAAAATAATAAATTGTACTTACAAATATTTAGATAATATAAGTATTTCAAGAGAATAAATGTTGCAATAGTTGTATTTTTTTCATTAATTGTTTATTTTAAAGGATATTTAATGTTAAAAAATAATTTTTTTATTATACTGAAAGTATGAAGAGAATGAAAATTAATGCAAATGCATGCAATTATTCATACAATTATATTTTATATATAATAATTTATAAAGTAACATTATTTTAATTAATTACTAATTTAAGTAAATTATTTTTTAGGCAAATTCAATGCACAATGAGTAAATTTAAAAATATTTGTACTTTGTTCATTTTTTATATTTTGTATATTTTAAAGTAATTTAAAGTACACCAGGCAGATTTACAAGTTCGTTTCATTTTAATTTTAACAAATCACACCATTTACACTCGACGCTCCCATTTTCAGCCTTCCCATTTTCAACGTGCTCCCATTTTCAGCGAAATTTCTTCCCCATTTTCAGCGGAAATGTTCCTATATCCGGTTCGCTGTTTAACCATTAATAACTGAATATCGATGGCGGGAAATTTAAACTTGCTTAATTCATTAATAATTGTATACAGTTTAAGGCAGGTTACAACCGAAACATCCGAATAGAAATAACCAATGAAAATATACATGCGCTAAACACGTGCGCAATTGCGCCCCGCTGAAAATGGGAGCGTTTCCGGTCTCGATCTCGCTGAAAATGGGAGCGTCGAGTGTATTACGATTTAAGGACCGTCCTCTAATTCAACACTTGTCCCTGAAAGCGACACTTTATTGGAAAAAGTGTCCTCAAAAGCTACGTTAGTAGCATTTATTATTATTATTATTATTTAATTTATTTTTTATTATTATTATATATATCTTTATACTATATAATCATAAATATTAAATTTAATTTAATTTAATTTAATAATAATAATAATAATATATATATATATATATATTATTTAATTTTTTGTGTTATTATATATATGTATTAGTGCAGCTGCGGCTTATATCATGTGTCCGATTATATATGTGTATATTTTATATAATAATAATAATAAATATTAAATTTAATTTAATAAAATTTACTAATAATAATATATGTATATATGTAATATAATAAACTATATATGATAATAAAGTAAATAAATAATGTGTAATAAAAATGTTTATGTTAGATTCTTATAAAATAAATAAATTTTCAGTTAAATATTATTACATTCTAATATATTTATTGTTATATATTGGAGATTTTAAAATGGTTCAAGTACAATGAAATCTTCATTATATACCATGTATAAATAATTTGCAGAATAAAATTTATAACTGCACATAGAAAATTTGATATTTACAATTGTGTGCAAATATCATATTAATATGTTAATATAATTAGAATTTTATATTCAGAATTGTTGCGTATTGAGTTCACAGAAAATTTTATTATGAAATCAAATTATTTTATTTACTCGTTAATTTATTTATTAATTAAAACCTATAAAATTGAATATTCAAGATATCTCAATTGTGTAACATCTCAATGTTATGATTTTTGACACAGAAATTAAAATGATTGTTTGCAATGAATCACAGTAGGAAAATAATGAAAATGAAATATCTTGAGTTGACTGTATTATTCCCGGTTTATTGACCGCTGATGAAAACAAAGTGTATATTTTAGTAAAAGGCAAGAAAATCGAACCTTGCAATACCAGATGGACAGAGCATCTGTAGTCAAAATAGCAAAGAGAATCTTATCTCTGTTGCAGACCACCGCTCGTATATTTTCGGGTTCCGGTGCATTTAACACACGTGGCCAACCGATCGGAAAAAACATGACGATTCTTTTCTCCGATTAAAATAACTCTACTCCATTGCTTCACTTTGACGTTTTCGTTAAGTCTCACAAGTTCTTCCCTGATTCACATTTGCATATGATAAGAATGTCGAGTAAACATTGGAGAACCTCAAAGTTTCTTGAAGGCAACATTAGTATTGTTTTTTTTTTTTTTATTATATTTTATTAAATCTTGGTATTGGTATCTGCACAGATAAAAAGAGATCGCTTACCACCTATACAAAATTAGGCACTACTTTGAATATTTCTTTATTAGTCAAAACTCGATGGTTATACGACCACGATACATGTAAACTGGCCTAAACGGAGAACCGCGAACGATTTAAATTACAAACTCGCTTAAGGTGATGCTGTAAGTCTGCTGCAACGGAGTTAGTGTTTTACAAAATATATTGAGAATATTCATCAGTATGTACATACATACAATCAATGGAGTTGCTTAAATTTATATTTTATTTTTCTGTTTATTTCCATTAAAAAATACAAAAATAAACAAAAATATACGTGCTTACGGGAGCGCCTGATTCCGCGATTGATTCCGGAATCTTGTGTTCTAAAACATAAGTTGATGTTTCCAATATTTCACGTTTAGTAACTTAAACCAACTTATCTATTATTTTAAGTCAGGAGAA